>JARBWK010000002.1:130004052-130166504 GCA_030556195.1 Anolis apletophallus | reverse complement strand
TACCCTCTTTGTTTTAAGTTATTCAGAAAGATATTGGCATCCTGTTTGAAGTGATGGTCGAGAGAGGAATTCCTTTTAAGTCTTAGCAAACATTCAAAACAAATCCCACAAATCAAAAAAAAAAAACGGCTGTAAGCACCTCCACCCCTTCCAATTTCTCTCTCACAGAGACTCAGGGTTCCGGGAGTCGGACCAGCTCTTCAGGAAGTACAGGTGAGGAGGCCGCCCGCCACACACCGCCTGCCTTGGTACTCCGCCTGCCTGCCTGCCTGCCTCCCAGGCGGGGCACTCAGGGCGGGCGGCCATGCCTAGAGCACAGCAGACTCTCAGGTAACCGGGACTCCCAAGCAACCGGGACTCTCACTTAACCGTAAAGCTCAGTTACCCAGGACTCTCAGTTAACAGTGGCTCTCAGGTAACCAGAACTCCCAAGTAATCAGGACTTCCAAGCAACCTGAATTCTTAATTAGCTGTCATTCTCAGTTAAGCAGAACTCCCAAGCAACCATAAATGTCAAGTTGCCCATACATCTCACTTAACCAGAACTCCCAAGCAACCATAAATGTCAAATTGCCCATAAATCTCAGTTAACCAGAACTCCCCAACCTTAAATCGTTAACTGAAAGTTAACCAGAACTCCCAAGCAACCTTAACTCCCTGTTAACTGAAAGTCTCATTTAACCAGAACTCCCAAGCAACCACAACTCTCAGTAAATTGAAAATCTCAGTTAATTGAAAATGTCGCTTAATCAGAACTCCCAAGCAACCATAGCTGTTCACTGAAATTCCCAGTTAACCAGAACTCCCAAGCAGCCCTAACTTGGTTAACCAGAACTCCCAAGCAACCTTAACTCCCTGTTAACTGAAAATCTCATTTAACCAGAACTTCCAAGCAACCACAACTTTCAGTTAATTGAAAATGTCGCTTAATCAGAGCTCCAAAGCAACCATAGCTCTGTTAACTGAAAATCTCACTTAACCAGAACTCCCAAGCAACCATACTTTAGTTAACCAGAACTCCCAAGGAAATGTAATTCTCTGTTAACTAAAAATCTCAGTTAACCAGAGCTCCCAAGTAGCCACAACTCTCAGTGAACTGAAAATATCACTTAACCAGAACTTCCAAGCAACCATAACTCTCAGTTTACCGGAAATCTCAAGAAGCCACAACTCTCATTTAATTACTACACTTAGTTAATTGGAACTCGCAAGCAACTGGCAAATTTTTTTGGAAGAAATAATACCTTAAGTAATAATTTTTAAAGCATGTTTTTATAATACAGTAAAACTGTATTGCATTAAGTTTATGTTTATGTGGCTTATAATTTCTTTATTTTAATATTAATATCAAATCAATACAGAGTTTATGGCATGTTGTCATATGAGTTAGGGCTATATTTAACTCACAAGCAACAGGAACTCTCGGTTATTCAGAACCCCCAGTTAACCGGAATGCTCAAGCAACCAGCACAAAAATCGAAGAAATAATCTATATCTATATATAAAATGTTTACGGTCGTGCATTGACCGGTATAGACAAAGCAAATATAAGTCCGAGAACCACGAAACTAAACAGCTACATTAACCATACTGCGAGGTACCTACAGGGCCAAAAAAACCGGCCCAAGGTACCTCACAACACCCCGAAAAACAACCCCCTAAAATTGGCCAACGTAACCTGCATCCCGGCCTCTCCGCTGGCAGCGCGAACGTTTAGAACGTTCGCACAAGCCCCTCCGGAACGATCACACACTTCCCCAAACAGACCCACGCTGCTACCCAAGTCTCCCCAAAGCACTTCCCCACTCCCCTCCCCACTGTCTCTAACAACAAACACACACTCACCCCAAAACAACAGCTCAAAAACACCCCCCCTTCCCGCGCACGTGGCGCCCAAACCCCACCGGAACGATCGCACACTTCCCCAAACAGACGCACGCCGCTACCCAAGTCTCCCCAAAGCACTTCCCCACTCCCCTCCCCACTGTCTCTAACAACAAACACATACTCACCCCAAAACAACAGCTCAACAACACCCCTTCCCGCACATGGCGCCCAAACCCCACCGGAACAATCGCGGCAGAGGGCTCTCCTCCGCCGCCACCGCCTCCCTTCCGCTGCCGGGGATGGGGCTGGGGGAGCCGTGCCGTCTCTCCCCTGGGCGGCCTCTTCGGCCAGCGGAAGGGAGGCGGCGGCGGACCGCGGCGGAGAGCCCTCTGCCGCCTCTCTTCCGCTGCCCGAGAAGGAGGCCGCAGGGAGAGGGGTCGCCCGGTTCCCCTGCGGCCCTCTTCGGGCAGCGGAAGGGAGGCGGCGGGCGGCGGAGGAGAGCCCTCTGCCGCCTCTCTTCCGCTGCCCGAGGAGGAGGCCGCAGGGAGAGGGGTCGCCCGGTTCCCTTCGGCCTCCTCTTCGGCAGCGAAAAGAGAGGCGGCAGAGGGCTCTCCTCCGCCGCCCGCTGCCTCCCTTCCGCTGCCCGGGACGAGGCCGAGGGGGGAGCCGCGCTGTCTCTCTCCCTGCGGCCTCCTCTTCGGGCAAGGGAAGGGAGGCGGCAGGCGGCGGAGGAGAGCCCTCTGCCACCTCTCTTCCGCTGCCCGAGGAGAGGGCCGTGGGGGATGGAGATTGCGCGGTTCCCCTTCGGCCTCCTCTTCGGCCTCCTCCTCTACACATATACACAACAACATATAAACACAAACATACAAACACATATAAATACACAACCACATACAAACACATATATATATATACACACCTACACATACACATCCACACTAATACATACACATATGTACACACACATATCAGCACATCTCCATATACACACATATACATACACAAACACACATATATATATACACGTATTCATACACAAAAACCCACAGATAAATACACACACATATATACACACATACCAAGAACTATAAGCACACACACAAATACACACACACACATATATACACACACAAATATACACATACAAATACATGCACACACACATACCAAAACACAAACACACATACCCCCAAATATACACATACAACTATAAACACACATACACACACATATATATACACACAACACACATGCTCACATCATTTCCACAACTTACATACCCAGACTTTCTCCCATCACCTACATAGGGCACAGCAACGCGTGCTGGGTTCAGCTAGTATATACATAAAAATTTGCATGAAAAAATGCATGAAAATTTGCAAAGAAGTTCAGTGTAAAGAAAATATTCCTTGTTATGTAACCAGACATTGCAATTTGGTATAAATAATACCATACATTTGTAGCCTCTGAAGAGCTGTGAGGGATAAATAGCAGAATAATGGTTTAGCACATTCTGATGAGGGACGTTTGGAGCTGGAAGAGGTCCCAAGGGTATTTTAATCTAGTCCTTTGTCAGCTCGGGAATTCATGGCTAAAGTATCCCAGATAGCTAGCCAGCTGAACTATGTTTAAAAATCTCCAGTGAAAGAGAGTCTGCTATGTCCTGAGGTAGTCTGTTCCACTGTCAAACAGCTCCTAGCAGCAGGAAGTTCCTTTTAACATTGGAGTCTATTGTACCTAATGTAAAACTTAACATGACACAACAAACTTTGCTACTTCTTTCATCAAATCAAACTGGGTTCATTTGAAAATGTTCTCTTTCCCCCTATTATTTTCACTTCACAATATTTGTTTTACCTAGAACATATTACAGGTCTAGTGGACCTCACTGTGGTACTGTAATGGATTATGGACATATCCTCTTATAAATTTTTGACACAGTAATAGTGCAATAATGTTGCTGACAAACCATCAAAAAGAGTTTCATCTCAAGTGGAAAATGCTATGAAGTGGAATCATTTCTACTTTAACAGCTAAAATGCCTGAAGTTGGCACTATACGTACAAATTACAGGGCCTTTGTTAGGTGTTTTGAAACTCTGTAAGACATGAAAAGTTACTTCTATTGCTATCTGAGGACAGCATATTTGTCTACATAACTTTCTTTGAGCCTCCTCAGTTGTACAGATAACCAATTTCTTAGCCAATTTTAGAACGGAGTGGTAACTGACTCCAGAAGTAAAGTTGATTTATTAACTTTGCTGCATTTGGATTTATTATTTTTTGCTGTATTAAGATGTCCAGAGTTAACTATTCCTTTTAACACACCTGTAAGTAGGATAGCACCTGTGCTTTGTCCAGCTCAATGATCTTCATAGCTGAACCAAGGTACAAAACAGTGAAGCTCACATGTAGTTCTCATCCCATGCACTTTGGGGAAGATTGAATAGGAATAGAACTTGGCATTCCTTCCAGTCTGAACAATCCACTCCAAACTCCCTCCTGCTCTTTACATGAACTATGTCAACACCATGCACTCCTGCTGGTGAATTCCATGCATAAATGAGCTAATCTTAAACCCTAATCTCCAGTTTTAGAGACATGCTTACAAATATGGTATGGCTTGAGCTGTGACAGAGTGACAAAACACAACATTTGTGTGGCTTACCACAGTAGTTGCACTTCTAAAAAAGGACTTCTGCCTATACTTAGTGGGTTTATACCACACAGAAGAAGAAGAAGAAGAAGATAAAAAATAAGAAGACCGCTTTTGCTTTGGAAGATAATTGTGGTCTTGGGAAAAGGAAAGGCACTCATGTTTTGGAAAGCAGTAATTCCATTAAGGCACCACGAGTAGCATTTAGCAAACCACAGTTATGTGTCTTGCTTGCCAAGGCCTTTCAGAGCAGTTATTCTCATTTATCAGCCTTAATTACTACTATGTGAGAGGAATTAAGTTTCCTTTTCTCAAACCTTAATATTTGATTTTGGGTGGGTAGTGGGTCAGTTTTCTTACAGAAGAAGAAAGTTTTGCAATGAATAAAAAGACAGTCAGTAAATTATACTTTGAGAGAAGCATACTATAGGTTAGAGCAGGGGTGTTAAACTCATTTTCACCAAGGACAACGGCCTTATGGCTGTCTTCAAAGGGCCATTCATAATTGTAAGACCATATAAATATAACAATGTTGCCCTGGAATCCAAAAGCCTTGTGGGCCACATAAAATGACATTGCATGCCGGATTCGCCTAGTGGGCCTTGCATTTGTCATGTGTGGGTTTGGAAGAACAGATGATCCTGTTAAGGGGTTGGATCCAATAACTTAAGTCATACAAACCTAGGTGCTCCTTGTCCTGTGCTACAGATTCATTTGGTGATATGTGATGAATTCTTGTAGACCATGTTTAATGGGTTTTACAGCAGCTTTATTGACTGCTAGTTTAAGCATGAGTTCAATGCACCAGGATCAACATGCCTTATAAGAATAATAATAATACCAACAACAACAACAACTTTATTCTTATATACCACCACCATCTCCCAAAGGGACTCGGGACAGTGTACAGACAGCACAAACTGCCTATTAAAAAACATACATAAAATGAAGCACAGCATAAAATAAAAATATATACATATAAAAACATCAACTCAGACTCAATAAACCTCATATGAATTTATTCATTTACTAATCGCTAAAGCCAATGAAGGAATTCTTGGGAAACTGGGGTGTGCGATATAGACATGTTTTAAGCCCCTCCCTCGCATCCTCCCGGACCTTTGCATCTTGAATGTGAAGTTCTAAAATTGTTCTTTTGACAGAACGCTCATGCACATGTTCCCTGATAAAGCTGTGCTTTTAAACATAGAAAGTCAAAAAGCATATTCAAATGGAAAGGATTACAAAAGCTCTATACAAAACGTCATGCTTAGCCCATGCTAGACTCCAAGATAGGGGCAGAAGAGCATCTGAATATTGCTCAACAGGGCCAATGTTCCACAATCTTATTTCCAAGAAGTCCATTTGTATGACAACAACAGGAATGTAAGGATAATGTCTTTATAGCAGTAACCTCAACAGTATAGAAAACCACCCCAAAAGTATCCATTTGTATTCATCTGCCTTGACACTCAGAAAACAAAATAATAAACAGCCAACCTTTTTATAGCAGGCTTTATGATACTGTAGGTTAAGTTGTAAGGATATTGCATCTGATAATGAATGATAGTTGGATGTTTTAAAGACCTATATTTCTGTGTTTATTTGATTTTCTCTCCTAGGCTTTTCTAGTATATCTTAGAATTTTATATCTCCAAGTCATTCAATCTTTTAAAAAGCAGGATATAAGTGATAGATGCTCATGGCATTATGGTCTTCACTTAATCATTAGTTATTTCTCACAAACTCTGGTTTAGTTGGCTTTTAAGTCCTGCCATTTATACAGAATGTACCATACTTGCAATGGAGCCAATCGATCAGTATTATTTTAAATATAAGCCTGTGGTTTTGAAAACCAGTTTGAAAATCTTAATAGAGCCTATGTTAATAAAACAAATCAGTAATCACTCCTTTAAAAACTGGCTAAGAATTCAGTTGTCTGTATAGATGAGGACCTAAAAGCAAGTTGCGTAGACAAATATGGTGGGCTCTGCATTTCCTTCATGCCTGAAATTAGTCACACTTTCAATTTTAACTTGCTCCTACCTGAGCATTTTTCTGCTATTTTCCTTCACATACCAAAGATTAATTTGTATGTAAAGTTGTTGTTACACATAGCATTTCAGGAAGAAGGAACATGAAATTGCCAATCCCTCTCCCATTTTCAAATTGACCACATGGTTTTAGACACAAAGATGGTATAGGTTCATGGTTACTTAAGAAGTGTATACCGCATGCTCTAAGTCAAATGGGGAATACACCACAAGTAAATATTGCTGCCCATTTATGTCTGTCATGCTGGCTGTAAGAGAAAAATAAGTCATGAACTATTCTGCAAGCATCTGCGGTATATGTATCATAACATGCATAGCAATTACATACTTTTATCCGTTCTGGTTGATCAAAAGAGTTGTTAACTTCCCTTGTGGCTAAATAGCATGAGAAAAGAATAAGGGTCAAGTGTACTAAAACCCAACGATAAATAGGATTGAGTGCAGGTCCATTTTTAGCCATTTCCTTTGGCCAATCTGGCTTCTTCGGTTTGTTCAGTAGCCCATAATGGCAAGGGGACAGCCGTGGTAGCCGATCTCAGCTCTTCCTCCCTATTCAGCTGGCTGGGAGTTGGGGAGGTGTGAGGGTAGTGGGTGGGGAGCTTGGGAGAGTTATCCTTTTAATTTTTTTCTCCTTCCCTTCCTCTTCTTCAAATACTTCTAAAAGATATAATAATAATTCCCAGCAAACAAAAAGAGAACCTCACTCTCTGAAAACTACTATCACCTAGTTACCTCTCCTCTAGAGTAGAAAGTAGAAACAGCTTTAAGGAAGCATTAAGGAAGCCCACACCCATTGTACCACTGGCAATTGGTTTTGTTGAGTATTGTTTTGATTGAGTTTTAACACTGTTTTTTATACTCTTATGCTTTATTGAAGTGTGCTTTTATTTGGATTTTTATATGTAATTATGTTTTATTTTAATTGTGTTTTTGCTTGGATGGACTGTTTTTTATTTGTGTCCATATGTAAGCCACCCTGCATCCCTTTGGGGAGATGGTGGTTGGGGGTTGTTGTTGTTAAATCCGGAGATTGAAGTGTGCCCACTCCAGACAGGGCCTGCAATAGAGAAAAAGAGGGTTTATTAAACAGAAGCCCAAGGAGATAGCTCCTTGTGGATAGCTCTTTCTTCCCTGGGAAGTGGGAAACCTCCTTAAATGTCTTGCAAAGCTGCATGCAGGGAGAGAGCTCGAGCGCTTGTAGTCTGTCTCCTCTAGAGTAGAAGGAAACATCTTTAATGAAGCATTAAGCCCCATCTCCTCTAAATACAGAAGAGAAAGGACTGCAGAAAGAGTGTTATCTTAACTCTCATTATTTTAATCCAGGGCTTAATGAAGGATATGGAAGGGGAGCCTGTGGGATGTCCCCCATAATGGGCCAGACAGGGTGCTTTCTTAACTGTCGCACCCCAAGGGCTTCAGACGGCCTCTTTCCTAGGGGCTGCATTTTGCCCGCTTGACTCCAAGAAACTTTCCAGCACAGCTGGGTTAACTCCTGGCTCCTGCCGTGGGCCTCTTTGCTGTTCTCCTGTGCCTCCCAGGAAAGATGCTATGGTAAAGGCATGTCAAGGCCAAGCTGAACCCACCCGACTGATAGCAGAAGCGGGCAATCGGAGCACCAAGCGCTACTCCCCAGCCCAGGTGGTTCGCGCTAATGAGGCGCCGCATTCTTCAAGACTGAGGTTCTCAAAACAACCCGAGGCCCATCCATCATCCGATTTGATGTTCGACGCACTGGGCCCTACAGCCAGAAATCCTATAAAGGCTGGGAGATCCTGTATGCCAGCATCTCGTACCAACGACTGCTATTGCCATGATGCTATTGTGAACCGGGCCTTTCGGCCAGCTACTAAGACCCTGCCAGCCAGCCTTCTGCAGCTGCCTCGTTCCAGCACCAAGCCTTGTTCCTGTTCGTCGTCGAACCCTGTGGAGAAGCCGTGATACTTTCGCATTGATTCTGCCTGCAGTAACTAAAGCCGCCCAACCTTCTTGCGCTGGTTGGGGGCTCAGAGACTATCTATCGCATCCCGCATTTGTTCCTGAACTCCCTCCGCTTGAGATCCTGCCGTTGCGGATACTCAAGCCCTCCTGATTCCAGCATTGCTGCTATACGGAGGCTGCATACTAACGGCTTCCTGGACTCTTTACTTACCTTGCTACCTTATAATCAATAAAGCTTGTTGTACCTCAGCTGCCTTGTGTGTTGTCCGGGGAGGTCAAGTGCCAAGGGGCCCAAGGGGGCGACAGTTTGGTACGAGATCTTTTACTCCCTGGACAACCCAAGACCCAGATGCAGACGCCGCCGGGAGCGACCGGAGCAGCGCCCGCCATGGCTCGAGGACCCTCCGCAGCGGACTTCCAGCGGCTGCAGGCCGAGCTCGCTACCCTCCAGCAGCAGTTCGCAGTGGTGATCCAGGCTCAATGGCAACCCAACCGGCGAGTCCCGGTAGCCCTTCCTGTCCGCTTCAGCAGGGAGCCCGCAGCTGCTCACACCTTCTGTGGACAGTGCCAAGCTTACCTGGTGGCTCGAGCAGCCGACTTTGCCACTGAGGCGGAACGCGTGGCCTTTGTGTATACCTTGCAGGATGGCCCCGTGGCGTCGTGGGCCACCACCATGCTTGATGCCAACGCGCCCCAGGTCAACACTGCCCAGGGGTTTTTGGATCACCTCCTGGAGACCTGGGGGCACCCGATCAACCGAGACCTGGCGGAGAAGCAGATGCGTCGCCACTACCAGCGCAGCATGCCCATGGGCCAATACATTGCAGAGTTCCATGTGTTGGCTAACCAGGTGACCTGGAACGCAGATGCCCTACGCTCTCAGTTCTTGGAAGGACTGAGCCCCGAGATGCAGACGGAAGTGTCCCGGGCCCCCCGACATCCCGCTCACTTTGGAAGGGGTGATCGCGATGGCACTGCGGTTGGACATGCACCAGAGGGCCCAGCAGATCTGGAACCGGAAGGCTCCGGCCCCGCTGGCAGCAAAGAAGCCGGGCTCCGAGAAGCGCGGACCACCGTTCCCGCGTCCACCGCCCACCATTCCCACCGCCAGGCTGGATGACAAGCCCATGCAGCTGGGGCAGGCCCGCCCGTGGCTGGACGATGCTGAAAAAGCCCAGCGGCAGCGCCTGAACCTGTGTTGGTACTGCGGGACCGGCAGCCACTTCTCCAAGGAATGTCCGTCCAAGACTAAGGGGAACCCGCGTCTGGCAGCGGCAGAGGAGAAGCCCAGTGGCCTGGAGATCGCTCCCGTGCTGCAGGGGGAAGGAGAAGACCGTGTCTAGAAAGGCTTGCTAGCTCGGTCGGCCCCCACCCCTCAGAGCCTAAGACAGGAGTGCTGTTCCTGATCATGATCATCCTATGGTCCCTCGACAAAGGCCCCATCCAGGTGCATGCCATGCTGGATTCCGGGGCCACCAACGTTTTCATCGACAAAGACCTTGCCAAGCACCTGGGCCTGGAAACCAAGGACTTAAGCCGACCCCGTCCCGTTGAAACCATTGACGGACGGATCCTCAAGTCAAACCCAATAAATCAGTGGACCCTGCCTATGAAGATGACTATTGCCAACCACCAAGAGGAAATCCCGTTCCTTGTTTCCACCTTGCCACACTTTCCTGTAATCCTGGGGGTGCAGTGGCTCACTCAGCACGACCCCCAGATCTCTTGGGCCCAACGGGAAGTGCGCTTCCTCACCGCCTATTGCCAAAAACATTGTCTCCGGAGCCAGTTGGGAGCCGCAACCGAGGCAAGTACTGTGGCAACCTTGCCCTGCAAGTACCAGGACTTTTGGGAAGTGTTCAGTGAGAAGGAAACAGACAAGCTCCCGCCCCACCACCCGTACGACTGCACGATCGACTTGGTTAAGGATCCCCCGATCCCCCGTGGAAGGCTGTATTCTCTCTCGGCACTGGAGCAGAAGGCTCTCTGGGAGTTCCTGGATACCAACCTACGGAAGGGATTCATCCGTCCCAGTCAATCGCCGGCCGGTGCCCCTGTACTGTTCGTGAAGAAGAAAACCGGCGAGATGCGCCTGTGCCATGACTACCGGGCCCTCCACAGCATCACCGTCCGCAACAGGTACCCCCTCCCATTGATTTCTGAAATGTTAGAACAAGTGCGGGGAGCCAAGGTGTTCACCAAGTTGGACCTGAGGGGGGCCTACAATCTCGTGAGGATCAGGGCTGGGGACGAAAGGAAGACGGCCTTCCAGACCAAATATGGAGCCTATGAGTCCCTCGTGATGACCTTCGGCCTCTGCAACGCTCCGTCCACATTCCAACACTTCATGAATGACATCTTTAGAGACTATCTAGACCGTTTCCTGCTTTGCTATTTGGACGATCTGTTGATTTTTAGCCCTGATCTGGACTCTCATGTACGTCACGTACGGGCCGTGTTGCAGCGGCTTCAAGACCACGGCCTGTATGCCAAGCTGGAGAAATGCACCTTCGAGGTGGAAAGAGTGGATTTTTTGGGACATTGCATTTCGGCCCAGGGCATTTCTATGGACCCAGTGAAAGTAGAGGCAGTGGTGCAATGGGAAGCGCCAGCAAGCCGCAAAGACATCCAGCGATTTATGGGCTTCGCCAACTACTACCGGAAGGTCATCTCGGGATTTGCCAAGTGCTCCAAACCCATCACTCAGTGCCTGAGAGGAAAAACCCCATTCCGCTGGTCCGCCGAGGCGGAAGGGGGGTTCCAGCAACTTAAACAGCTGTTTGTGACTCAGCCAATCCTACAGCATCCCGACCCGGCCAAGCCCTTCCGAGTTCAAGCTGACGCCTCCAATGTGGCAATTGGGGCGGTCCTGTTCCAGCCCCAGGGGGAAGACTGGCTGCCGTGCGCTTTCTACTCCAGGCAGCTGGCCCCGGCGGAAAATAACTATACCATCTGGGAGAAGGAACTGTTGGCCATCAAAGCGGCTTTTCAGTTCTGGCGGCATTGGCTGGAGGGGGCGCAGCATGAGATCCAGGTTCACACTGAGCATCGGAACCTGGAGCACTTGAAAACTGCGCAAAAGTTAAACCAGCGCCAGCAGCGCTGGGCCCTGTTTTTCGAACGGTTTCAGTTCAAAATACACTATGTTACGCCGACCTACACCAAGCAAGCCGACGCCTTGTCCCAGAAGCCGGAGTACACCCGGGGGGTCGAAGACTCTGGGGAGGGGCAGATCCTCCAGCAGGGAAACTTTGCCGCCGCAGCAGTGGAAACTACACCCCTGACCGTCTCGCCTCCGGCGAGGCCCAGTTCCGCTTCACAACCCCAGCAGGCCCTTCCCGTGGACGAGCAGCTTTGTTCCGGGCAACAGGAGGACGCCTGGGTCCAGGAGCAACTGGCAAAGGAGGTACAGTACCCATTCAGTGCAGAACGAACTCTTGTGTCAGCGAACTCAAGTCTATGTTCACCGGGGCCCTGCAAGGCAGGCAATCCTAAAAATGTGTCACGACAGCCAGGCAGCAGGCCACTTCGGCCTGTATAAGACTATCCAGTTGATAACCAGAGACTTTTGGTGGCCCAAGATGCGGTTGGAAATTGAGAAGTACGTGGCCACCTGCCCGGTGTGCTTGCGGGTGAAGCAGGTGGTGGGCAGACCCCAGGGACTGTTGCAGCCTCTGCCCACCCCGGGGGCCCCGTGGGAGATGTTGTCCGCGGATTTCATCACCGATTTGCCAACTTCCCAGGGAAACACTACAGTTCTCGTGGTTGTGGAAAGCCTTACCAAGATGGCCCATTTCATTGCTTGCCCGGGCCTACCATCCGCTAAAGAAACTGCGGACCTGTTCTTGCATCATGTGTTCCAGCTCCATGGATTGCCTAAAAGTTTGGTGACGGACCGTGGCAGTCAATTCACGTCCCAGTTTTGGAAGGAGACCCAGCGGATGCTTGGAATAGAGGCGCGGATGTCCTCGGCCCGCCACCCGGAAACGGACGGGCAAACTGAGCGAACCAACGGGACTTTAGAGCAGTACCTACGGTGCTATGTAAATTACCAGCAAGACAACTGGGCCTCCTTGCTATCCATGGCCGAGTTTGCGTATAACAACTCCATGCATGACAGCACCCAGCAGACCCCGTTCTTTGCCAACATGGGATACCACCCGCGGTTTTACCCTGAGCTGGTGGAGCCCGGGACCGTCCCGGCCGCGGAGCAACGGCTTCAGGAATTGGCAGCCATGCAGCAAGTTATCAAGGCACAACTAGACCAGGCCAAGGCTGACTACAAGAGAACGGCGGACCGGCATCGCCAGTTGGGGCCAGAGCTGAACGTGGGGGATCGGGTGATGTTGTCCACCCGCCACTTGCCCTCCCAACGCCCCTGCCGGAAGCTTAGCGCCAAGTTCATTGGACCTTACAAGATTGTGGCTAAGCTGTCCCCGGTCGCCTTCCGGCTCCAGCTACCTAAGGGGATGAGGATCCATCGAGCGCTCTTGCGCCTGGCCAATGAGGTTCGTCCGGAAAAGGGTAAGCCTGCACCACCTCCGCTGCTAATAGATGGGGAGGAGGAATACGAAGTGGCTGAGGTTTTGGATTCCCGGATTTTCCAGCGCCAACTGCAGTACTTGGTAGACTGGGAGGGGTACGAGGCTGAAGAGAGATGTTGGATTCCGGTGGTGGACTTACATGCCCCTGAGCTAATGGAACAGTTCCACCGGGCCTACCCTCACAAGCTGGGGCCACTGACCGGCCGGAGGGGGGCCTGGCGTGAGAGGAGGGGTAGTGTCGCACCCCAAGGGCTTCAGACGGCCTCTTTCCTAGGGGCTGCATTTTGCCCGCTTGACTCCAAGAAACTTTTCAGCACAGCTGGGTTAACTCCCGGCTCCTGCCGTGGGCCTCTTTGCTGTTCTCCTGTGCCTCCCAGGAAAGATGCTATGGTAAAGGCATGTCAAGGCCAAGCTGAACCCACCCGACTGATAGCAGAAGCGGGCAATCGGAGCACCAAGTGCTACTCCCCAGCCCAGGTGGTTCGCGCTAACGAGGCACCGCATTCTTCAAGACTGAGGTTCTCAAAACAACCCGAGGCCCATCCATCATCCGATTTGATGTTCGACGCACTGGGCCCTACAGCCAGAAATCCTATAAAGGCTGGGAGATCCTGTATGCCAGCATCTCGTACCAACGACCGCTATTGCCATGATGCTATTGTGAACCGGGCCTTTCGGCCAGCTACTAAGACCCTGCCAGCCAGCCTTCCGCAGCTGCCTCGTTCCAACACCAAGCCTTGTTCCTATTCCAATGCTGACATCCAGGCTCCCTTGAAGGAAAAAAGGAAAGGTTCCTAGGAATGAAAAGGGGAGCCTTGTAAGTTCCCCATTGCCACCAATAGGCCAGATTTAGATGAATTTTTTGGCTATGGGCCAAAAATGGCTATTCGACTAACCACCTGTTTTTGGGAGTTGTGCAAAAATGAATAGGGGGTCTATCGGTATCCATCCAGCAGAAAGTGATCACGATTTAGCCAAACTGCACATGTTCACTTTCTTGGCTTTTCTTCACGAACGAAGATTCAGGAAGGACTCATCCCACGCTCTCTACAAGCGCGTTGATGATTTGGAGGGTGGTTGTGTCCCTCGAGCCTGTGCAATGGATTTTTCTGGTGGAGTGCAGCGTGCACATAACTGGCCTTTAAACCAAAGGTTCATCTGCCGGGGCCTAGCAAGCTTGGACGGTGGCAGCAAGATCCTCAGGTCGTAGGTTTGGTTTGAGTTTCCTTCTCTTAGATGGTTGACTTTACAGGATTAAACAAGCACCATCTGCCTGGGTTTGAAATCAGAGTTTTTTCTTCTCCTAGGATGGTTGCCAAAAGGCTAGAGGGCCATCCTGCCCTTTGATGCTCTTTGTCAGACCCTTCGGTTGTGACCTGTCTGGCATGGGAGGCTCTACCAGTGGCTATTATGCCACCGCCAGGATAGCTCACAACTTCATTAGGGTACACAAGCTTCTCCCCCACAACAAGGGGGCACCAACGGAGAGGTATGTTCACTTTACAGAGTTAAATTATACAGATGTGAAGCAATAGGTATATATAGGCACACTTAAAGCTTTTCTTATTATTTGCTTACTCAACTGCTCCTTTTAACCTTCCAGTTGGTTAGTGTTGATCAGTTTCAAGTAGCATGTTCTAAAATTCAGAAAGGAATAAAGGAGAGGTGAATTCACAATGTGCATAGTTCATTTGTTACAACAGACCCACACTATGCTACTTGAAAAGTCATTACTAAAATCTACAAATGGAATTGGAACACTACTGCACTGTATTACCAGTTTGGCATGTGTTAGAGAGTAGTAAGAATATTATTTCCTACATAATTTCAACAAAGGAGACAATTCAAGTGATATTAATATCTTTAATATTATACTCCCAGCTAGAAAAGCAATTTGAAACCTGATTGTGATCTCTTCTCTCTGCCACCTACTCTGTTTCTGCTTACTTCTCTTTTTATGTCTGAAGTCTTCATTCAATGCAATGTCCCCAATTACAGGTTTATTTGCTTTATTTTATTTTTGGAAGCTTCTGTGGGATAGATAAGAGTTGATCCTTGCAGACTGTTTTATGGAACTGTATTAAAAATCTATGACCCTAGAAAACTTAGAGTTATTATTTAATATTGTTTATACTATGTTTTACATACATTGTTCACTGCCTTGGGTTCTTTATGACAAAAGCAAATAAAAAGTGGAAATTTTATGTAAATATATATATATATGATAAAAAAAAAACATTAGTAAAAGGGTAAGAGAGCCTGCCATTTTAAATTATAACTTTAAAAATAATTTTCTGTTCTTTGTATCTTTCCTTTAAATTCCTATTGCAAAAAGGAATTATCATGCCACCCACTGCTCTTCATCCAATTTACATAATTACATGACTATATTTTTGTAACCACAATGTTATCCCTACTACCATTTATCCCAGCTAAAATTAAGTCTGGAGAAAGATCTGACAATTTTGCTTCTATGTCTGTAGGTTTGCTGAGCCTAAATTCACAAGCCTAGCCAATTTATCTATCAAACCTGGGCTCTTCTACATAAGCATTAAAATCAAAACTGAATCTGGCTCAAGGTCAGGGTGTCTACAAAACGTTCACCCCCAATGCACATTGCAACACAAATCCAGGTGGAAATGGCATATAAAAAAACCTCTGGAAATTCCAGATCATTATGAAATCCACTGCAGTTGATCAGCATATATCCCATGCAGAGTGTCACGATCACGGACGTAGCGGGCCCCTTAATCACACACACAGAGACGTACTGAAGGCTAACTACTTTATTGAGTATAAAAACAGTTCCAAAGAGTAAATAGTCCAATGATATGCAAGTGTCCAAAAGGTAATAAGCAAGTAAGAACATAAGAACATAAGAACATAAGAAGAGCCATGCTGAATCGGACCTCAGCCCATCTAGTCCAGCATTCTGTATCACACAGTGGCCCCCAGTTGTACACGGGGATCTCGAGCAGAAGGGAGGGCAAAACCCTGACCTGCTCCCGACCCCCCACAACCAGTACCCAGGGAAATCCTGCCTACCTCAACCAACTCCGAGGTGGCACTTGAATGTCCTTTTCAGTAACTACCGATACACTTGGTATCCATGAATCTGTCTAATCCTGCCTTGAAGTTGTTCAGGCTGACAGCTGTCACAACCTCTTCTGGAAATGAGTTCCATAACCCAATGACCCTCTGGGTGAAGAAATATTTCCCTTTATTAGTCCTAACTTTCCTACCTTGAGCTTCAGGGAGTGCCCTCTAGTCCTAGTGTTTTGTGACAAAGAAAATAATTTTTCTTTATTCACCTTTTCTATCCCATGCATGATTTTATATACTTCGATCAAGTCACCTCTTAAACGCCGTCTTTCAAGGCTGAAAAGACCAAGGCGTTGCAACCTGGTTTCATAAGGGAGCCGCTCCATCCCTTGGATCATTCTTGTTGCCCTTTTCTGTACCTTTTCCAGTTCCGTTATATCCTTCTTAAGGTGCGGAGACCAGAATTGTACACAGTACTCCAAATGTGGCCTTACCATCGATTTGTAGAGAGGTAATACAACATTTGCTGACCTATTTTCGATTCCCTTTCTGATCATGCCTAGCATAGAATTTGCTTTTTTCACTGCTGCAGCGCACTGGGTTGACATCTTCATTGAGCTGTCCACCAAGACCCCAAGATCCCTTTCCTGGTTTGTCTCGGAAAGCTTTGACCCCATCAGTTGATAAGTGTAGTTGGGGTTCTTTGCCCCGATGTGCATGACTTTACACTTGTTTAGGTTAAAATGCATTTGCCACTTTGTTGCCCATTCACTCAATTTCGAGAGATCTTTCTGGAGCTCTTTACAATCAGTTTCATTTTTAACTACCCTGAACAATTTAGTGTCGTCTGCAAACTTTGCTACCTCAGAATTCACTCCTACATCCAGATCATTAATGAATAAATTAAAAAGTAACGGACCCAAAACTGAACCTTGGGGTACGCCACTTCCCACCTCTTTCCACCCAGAGAAGTGTCCATTTATTACCACCCTTTGTTTCCTACAGTTTAGCCAGGTTCCAATCCAGGACAAGACCTGTCCCCTGATTCCATGGCTGAAGAGCTTATTTAGGAGCCTTTGGTGAGGGACTTTGTCAAAAGCCTTTTGAAAGTCAAGGTAAACAATATCAATTGGGTCCCCTTTATCTATGTGTTTATTTACACCCTCAAAGAATTCTAACAAGTTAGTAAGACATGATTTGCCTTTGCAGAAACCATGTTGATTTTCTTTCCGCAATGCCTGTTCTTCTATGTGCCTAGTAATTTTTTCTTTAATAACGGTTTCCATCATTTTGCCTGGAACTGAGGTTAAACTGACTGGTCTATAATTTCCTGGATCACCTCTGGATCCTTTCTTGAAGATCGGTGTTACATTTGCCTCCCTCCAGTCCTCGGGTACAGTGCCTGATCTTAGAGAAAGGTTATATATCTTAGCTAGAAGTTCAGCAATTTCACACTTGAGTTCCTTAAGAACTCTGGGGTGGATGCCGTCTGGACCTGGTGATTTGTTGACATTTAGTTTAGTAAGGCATATGAGAACATCCTCCTTGTTTATCTCTATCTGTTTTAATTCTTTTAATTCCCTCCCTGAAAAAACTGACTCAGCTGAAGGCATATGTTGTCTGTCCTCCTGTGTGAAAACGGAGGCAAAGAAGTCATTTTGCCGCTCAGCAATCTCTTTGTCTTCGCTGATTTTCCCTTTCTGGCCATTGTCGTCGAGTGGCCCAACTGCTTTTCTAGTTGGGTTCCTGCTTCTGATGTACTTAAAGAAGTTTTTGTTGTTTTTTTTTAATATTCTTTGCTATGTGTAGTCCAAAGTAACGTAGCAAATAGGCTGGAAGCGTGGCAAGGCTCCGCAATCCAATGCGGATCAGGAAACAGGACAAGACTCCGCAAACCAATGCGGACCAGGAAACAGGGCAAGGCTCCGCAAACCGCTGCGGCTCAAGAAACAAGGCAAATGCAAGGCAAGGCTTGATGACCACTGCTGGCTTGTGGTCCCACTCCGCTTCACGCCTATTCAGGAAAGACGTGGCCGGAGAACTGAGGATGCGTTCCCACGGACCCTATACTTAATCCGTCGGCCGAGGTCCGCGACGCTCTAGGCTCCTTCGTCTCCAATCTCTGCTCACGGACCTCGGTCGGTCTAGGACCCTCGACCAAGCCCTCCTGCTAGACTCGATGTCTCGTCTCCTATCGAAGGAGCGACCTTGCCTCTCGGCAGCTGTGTCGCTATCTTCCTGAGAACTTTCCTCCCTGGCACTTTCCCACTCGGATTCGTCCATGTTTACATTCTCGGGCTCCTGGGAATTCCTCCCCCCGGGGTGTTCATAACTCCCTTCGCTGCTTCCCATCTCCACCTGGTGATCGGAATCTAAGCTGGGCCCAAACAACATTTCATCCCATGCCAAGCTCTCTGTGGGAGACTGCGGCCCATCCGAAGGGCCCTGTGCTTCACCCCAGTCATCTAGCTCATCCTCCGAATCCACCTCTGCTGCTGCAGGCCCTAATGCTAAAGGAACCCCAGGACCTATTCCTTGCCCTCCAGGCACGAACGAGAACTGCTGTGCTACACAGAGCAGGAACCCGAGATAAAAATAAGAGCACTTTGGAGGACAGGGCTAGCGCTGAAGCATCCAGAGAGAAAAACACAGCTCAGCTAGAGGGTGAACACCTCTTCTGGGAAAGGAAACCACAATGTTCCCATGGAAAAGTTTGCTTTCCTTTCTTGTTTTGCATGAATTTCTCTAGTACTGATTCTCATTAGATAGGCTGCTGCTTATCAGTACTTCTTGACGGACAAGATAAGAAGAAAATATTCCTTGGATCAGATCGATCTTCAATCAGTGGATTTTTGTTGACACCATCCCAGCTAGGGATGCCTGTTCAGGTGCTCTGCAGTGAACCAGTTCTCTTTTATCCATGTCCTGACTTGGATTAAAAGACTGTATGGAAGAAGTATTGGACTCAGTTCTACATTATGGACCTCATCGCATTGTCTTCGGGAAGCATTGTTGATGAAGCCTACTTGAGTCCATCATATGATTCAAAGCTACTTCCACCAGGGCTCTGTGCAGGAAGTCGCTTTGCATCATAGGATGCTGCCCAGAAAACACAGGAGGCTTCCCGTGTTCTCATGAGGCAGAATGGGGACAGTGCTGGGGGGAAGCCAGGCAGTGACACTTTCCCATATGTGATGGGGAAAGCATTGCAAGCAGGCAATGAGGGGTGCAGTGTGATGGTTTTCCCCACTGCCCCATGGATTTGCGATGCTGCCCAGTGATTCCCCCTGCTGCTATCTGGCTTCAGGACCTCTGTGTGATTGGGTCCTAAGTTTGCCACATATGACAGAGGGGGAAGGAAATTCTGTGAATCAACCATGACATTTTCATGTTGTTTTATGCTGGCAAGTCAACTTTGAGGTACAGCAACCTTATAATTGAGAGTCTTCCAAGTGCCCCAATCATCAACTGTCTTGTTCACATTGTGCAAACCCAGGGCTGTGGCTTCTTTGAGTCAATACCACCTCTTTTCCTATTGCCTTTCTCTTTACCAGGCATTATCTTTTCCAATGAGTGATATCATCTCATGATATGTCAAATGTACCATAACTCAAGTGTCTCTTAACACAAATGAAGAAGAAATGCTCAGGGTCAATATCTGGATTACAGTATTTACTTGAATCTAATGTTCCATCAAATCTAATGCACACCTCAATTTTCAAACCCCTGAATCTAGAATGTAATGCATAGTGGCAAAAGGTTCACTCTTTTTGATTTGCCCAAAGAAGCGCACATTACAGTGGCAGCTTGCTTATACTTCCTTCTTTAAAAACCAAATTGTTAGAACACCAAAGCTTTCAGCATGGAAAAGAAAACCTTGGGGTTCATCTATGGTGTAGAATGAATCCACTTTAACCACCCTGGCTCAATGATATGGGGTCATGGGGGTTGTAGTTTGGCATCACGGGGGCTGCCAATGAATGCTGATGCCTCATCAAACTACAAATCCAAGGAATGCATAGCTTGGAGCCATGGCAATTAAATTAGAGATGACATCTCTTAAATAGGAGCTCCAGGTACTCCTGAAGTAGCTTCCCCTTCTGTACTAACATTACCATATTATGCGAATCTAATGTTCACCCCAATTTTGGGAAGGTAATTTAGCAAAAACACGTGAGCACTAGATTAGCATAAATATAATATTTCCTAGTGCACCTAGGTAGTGATTCTGATTCGAGATGTCAATCCAGTTGACTCAATAAGGCAGCAAGATGCATTTTAAAATAAAACATTGTGGAAAGTTGCTTTGCGATTCTTTGGCAAGACATAATAAAAAAGATGCTGGACTGAAAATAGGTCTCAAAGCTATAAAGAAAAAGTATGACCCAAACAAGAAAGCTAGTCTCCAATGACCAAAGTTGGCTATCCTAGAGAAGTAATCGAATGAGCCAACTATGAGTAACTCTGAAACAAATTAATCTATGTATGGATTCTAAATTCCAAAAGGAAAAAAAGTACAAATGTTACAATTGGCAATGTATGCACTTTTGTACAACCAATTAATCCTTCATTTCTGGCCTAAAATATCTAAGAAGAAGCAAGTGAATGGTCCTTATCATGGTTTCCCTCTGATTTAGCATTAGACATAACAATGGTCTCCTAAGTGTTTCAAGATATGTAATGATTCTCGGGAGTTTCTTTCCAATCTTGATTATACATATTACAATAAGGGTCACTAAATTAGAGGAGATATTTTCAAAATGATACTGCAGTTCCATCCCGTTTTGTGCCACAGAGTGTCCTTGACTACCATCTTACATTCAGGATGTAGGACATGTTTATTTCTGGCAGATAATGAATCACTAACTGCCTGGCTGCCTGTGGCAAATGCATTTGTTTGATTTGTCGCAAATGCTGGATTTTGTTCAGTAAAGTGAACAAGTGACACTAGTTCTTGGCATTTTCCTCACATGTCCTGGGTGACCATTTTACTGCTTAATCAAATGCTGGAAACCATCAAACTAGTTAGTCCCTTTAATAATAATAATAATAATAATAATAATAATAATAACTTTATTATTTGTGAGTCGCCCTCCACCACTGGTGCTCCGGGCGACTTACATCATTTAAAAACCCAAAAATACAACAGTTTAAAACATAGGTACACACGCCAGAAAGGCTCAGTCTCCAGGCGTCCGATCAAACCCCAAATGCCTGGCAGAAGAGCCAGGTTTTCAGGTCCGATAGGAATCTGATTTGGGCCGATGTGGCCCTGAGGGCAGGCGGGAGGGTGTTCCAGATCATGGGAGCCACCACGGAGAAGGCTCTCCGTCGGGTCTCCATCAGCCGAGCCTCTCTCACCCCAGGGATGGCTATACGATCACCATTTATGGCACGCGCTGGCCTCTCGGTGCGTTGGACTGTCAGCCGATCGCCCAGATAGGCTGGCCCAATATTATGCCGTGCTTTAAAGGTGAGCGCCATAAGTTTGTAAATCACTCTGAACTCTGTGGGCAGCCAATGAAGATCTTTTAAAATTGGAGAGATATGGTTTCTGACAGATGCCCCAGAGATGAGTCTGGCCGCTGCGTTCTGAATGAGCCTCAGCCTCCGAGTTGTAGACAGAGGTAGGCCCGCATATAGGGCATTGATGAGGTTTACGACTATATAGATTTCAAAGGTATTTAAAACATAATCCTGAAATAGGTTGGACAATCATAAATCTCATCCAAAATCCCGTAACACACCTACATGGGCTCTAATGACAATAAATGCATTAAGTGAACATGTTGCATAGTATCTCCTTGCTACACATTTTTTATGGAAGGGCTAGGTTTTTGTTTGGTTTCCCTTTGCTGTTGAAATGGATATAATCTTCTGTCCCTGCAGTCCTCTTCTTTTAGACAGGAGTCTTTAAAGAGCATTTCATTTGATGATCTTTGATTTACAAAATGGAGATTTTAGCAAAAAAATCCTGATTGGACATTAGTTGTTGCTCTGTAGCCCAGACTAAGACCATCAAGATAAAAATGATGGGACACAAAATCCCTGCAGAAATGTGAGCAGCTGCCAGAGCAGGTTACATGATTTGTAAGTTCATTCTTCATTTATTTTTAAAGGAATAGAACTGCAGGGAACAATGAGGAAACTGACATAAATCCCACCACACATCACTTCTACATCAGACATTTTCATAATCTTACATTAATGAATGTCATACCAGCTAATGTCATAGCCAGTATTGCACCACCTGACATCCGCCGGGAAGTAGCAGCCAATAATGAAAGCACCAAGGCAGTGACATCTTTAGCTCATCCCTTGTTCAGATATCAACCAGCATGCCAATGACTTAAATCAATAAATAGCTTTTTCTGATCTACAGAAATACACACAGGAACATTTCAGCAAGCGAAAGTCCAAAAGTGGCAGGCTAAAACCCAGAAACTCAATCAGTGGCTGATACCGAATGAGAGATTCCTTCCTGGGCACACAGAAGACAGGGCAACTGAATGGCCGCTGAAAGGAGAAGAAAAATTCAGATTAAACAGAGAAGCTTGTTTCTTTTCCCTTTCAAAAGAGACAGCAAGTGTTCACAGCATTCCATAAATTGTCTTTTTGTGTGGGAAAGAGAAGTGTGAGATCTAAAAATATGCTGTTACAAAAATTAAAGAATTGGGTCACAGTCACATGACTCATTAAACAATAATTAACAGGAAAAATTGCACCAGTAACAATAAACCCTTGGAAAGAGAGAAACTGGAGTTCTTTCAACAGAATGGATTCTGTTCTTCTCAGATAATGTGAAAACTGATGTCAGTTCGAACTCTCTTACTACAATTTGAAGTACATCAATGCAACCATTTATTGTCCAAGCCAGTTTATAAAAAGACATTGTGTACAAGTTTTTGCTTTTGGTGCCAGCGATACATTCCTGGAACATAACAGCAGCCCTTTTTGTTTAGCAATATAGATAATGGTTTCTCCATGAACTTTCATAACATTTGCTTACTACCCTCGAGGATTTCATCAAGTGGTTTTGGAATCCTTCAGCAGCAAGGTTTTACATTACATTATTTATCTCTGTGTGAAACTTATTTGGAAAATAATCTTAGCTGGCAGATTTACATGAATTTGCAAACTTTGCAGGGAGACAGCAACCTAGAGATCCCAATGAAGGGAAATGTGCCACTCTCACAATTGTGGGAACATGAGCAGTGGGAAGAGGGAAGGGGGAAGTTCAGGGCACCAACAAGTAAGAAGTGAAGCATTGTTGGAGTGGAGTCAGGGAGGAACCTAATATTAATTTCCCCACTGATTTAAAATCAAGCAAATGATTGTACTTTTCAATAATGTTAAAGCTTTGATAGATACCTGAGAAACAGAGGCAAAAAAAGGTCATCTTCTTCACCTCTTGATAACTTTAGTCTTTGTAAGTACTTCTCAGTCTGGACTATTAAGGCTTCTGCACAAGTTTATTTTTCAGATTTAGGAGCTAGTTTTGAGAGTTTCATATCCGTCAGTGCTTTAACTGGCATAGCTCCATGCTATGGAATCCTGGAAGTGTTATTTTGGTGAGGCACCAGCACTCCTTCGCCAAAAAAGGCTACAGACCATGTAAAACTACGGGTTCCAAGAGTCCATAACATTGAGCCATGACAGCTAAAATGGCATCAAAATGCATTGATGTTACTGTGTAGATGTACCCTAAATATTGGAAAGTATTTTTGTTCTTTCTGACATTCCAGAGTCCACAGGGTTTTCTTTTAAAATTTCTCAATTTTGAAAGGTTGGTTTTATTCATAAGCCACTACTGACTAGCACCTGGCCTTCCTGTTTGATTGCATCCCTATCAAGTAATCAATCTGTTCTTAATAAATGCTTTAACAGTTCAACATAGCCCTTCTCTAAAATATCTAGTTTTCAGAAGCACACATGGAAGTTAGTAATACCTACATTCTCACATATTTTAAATTTATTTTAAATTTCTGACACATACACTGCATTGCCATAATGTAAATTAAAACATCTTTAAGTGATTTTAGAAATTAAGAAATTCGCATATAGCTCTTTATGAGGCTACAGTAGCAATATAACTAATAAAAAGGTTAATCTCATTATGAAGTACATACAAATTTAACTATACTTAGATTTGACCCATTGAAATAAATGTGATTTATGACTAAGGAGTTCATTCCACTGTCTTTGGACTCTATTTCCATGCACTTGAGAAACGGAGACCCACAGGAGTCCTCCGGAAGCCATCAGACGATGTAAGGGCACTTCCAGTGGAACTCCGTGGTACTCTGTTTCACAAGCACATGGAAACGGAGCCTGATGACCTCTATCAGGAGTCAGACTTCAATCGAGGAAATAGTAGGAAAGACGGGAAAGGCACGGTAAGCATGTGAGATGACTGGCTATCCCTGGAGATGGGGAAAGATGGGGGGAGGGGCACAGTGTAAGATGGTTTCTTCCACTTTCCCCCTCTTTCCCCCACCCATTCTGATGAGGTCCTAACGGTTCCTAATGATTTCTGTGGATATACGTTTGACAGTTTCAATCCTATGTATTCTTCTATTATTGTAGCCATCATCTTGGAATAATAATTCGTAACTCTGTTATTAATCTGTCTCCATAAGTGCTGGACTCCAAACCAACCTATTTAAAAGTAGAACATGACATTACTTTTAAGTATGTTTATCATTGTGGACATAATTTTTCAAAAGTATCTGCTTACATTTCTGCTTCTCAAAGGTAACTAAATAGTAGACGAATGCCAAAAATCACTGGTCCATGCTACAAAGTACATAGAGCATGAAGCAACATGAGCCAACATTTGAACAATGTGATATTCCGTTTCTATCATTTAGTGAGCCAAGATTCCCATTAACTATAAAATTAACTCAAATATTGCAGTTGCATTGTGAAAGTTAATTACTGTGTTATGAAATAATGCATGTCTAAAATGTGTGTCACCGACATGAAATGTTTGGAAGCCTCTACTTTAGAGGACCACATCTTCTCACTCAATGGCACGAAGAAATTTTATTTGCTCTCAAATGCCTCACAAGCACCCTCTAGGAAAATGGCACTTTTTTATATGCACTTTTTATTTTTTTGCATGTTGAACTCAAGTAAAAATTGTTAAAATTACACTAAGTGACAGCATTGGAGTAAGCTATATGGGGACTGTGAACTCAGTTTGCAGCATTGGAGTAAGCTAAGGGGGACTGTGGACATTAGAGGAGAAAGAAATGGAGACATTTGAAAAAAAGTGGGGTGGCAAAAGACTAACCGGGACTGTTTTTATCAAATCAGTACAATTCAATGATATACATTCTCATAATATCTGCCAAAGCAAGACAGATAAATACCTTACTATTAGCAGGACTGTATGCCATTCAATCTGTGAACCATATATCATATTTGGGGATGGCCTATGTGTCCTTGTCTCTCTCCAACAGCTGGATAAATCACTCAAAATGTCTTTTTGCGGATGATAATATTGTCCAGGAGACCTGCTTTGTCCTGGAAGTGGTATTTGGTGTTCCCACAACTTGGGACACTAAAAATTAAATAAATATAGCCGTTTCTGTTGCATGAAATGCCATTTCAAATGCTTGCTAGTGCAGTTGGCCCTTTAATTCTTGGCATATGCCTATCCCTGGCATACAGGAAACTAGGAAGTTTCTATTCAGGGTTAAAATGTGTTTTGAAGAGTATTTGAGTATTTTAGTTGTAAAGCTCTTTGACTGACATCTTCAGTGATTTTAATGTTGCCTTAAATCATCAACCGTCTTTATGGTTTACACTGCAAGCTTTAAAAAAGTTCTAAAACATGAATCAGCGTTTTGAGTAAAATATATTTGTATATAATCACTTCTACGCTGTAGTTAACATTAGATTCAAAATTTGATGGCTTGAATCTAATGTCTCAAGACATTCTGCTCCCTTGGTCTCTCCCTCTCTCAATCTCTCTCCAGACCAACACCTTTAAATTAATGTTTGCCAGCCAAGAATGGCATTGTTAATAATTCATCACTTTTGAGTTCTTTTGAAATGTGCTGTTGATGCACACCACCAGAGCACATGGCAGTAAGATGAGTGTTTTGGTGATTTACAGATCAGCAAAACAGCAAATAATCAGAAATTTCTTCAAGTGACAGCCTGCAAAGGCTTTTGAACATCCAAAATGAGGATGTGCAACGAGATCAGTATGGTATAAATCAAGCCTGTCTTTTTTAGTACTCTCTAGTGGTCTCAGGGTAGAAGTGCATGCACTCAGACTAGCTACTTCTAATATTTTTTCTAATACCTAAATAAATGACTGTGTGTGTGTTTTTTTAATAAAGTGCACTTTGTATACCCTTATTAACTCTTCGCATTCACTGGCATGTGGCATGGAAATGGGCCCTTCCATGATTGTGTTAGTATTATTTATTCCTTTCTGTGACTTTTAAGCTTGGTTGTTGTGTACCTAAATATGAATAAAAAGAAAACCATCCCGTGACCTTTCATTCTTTAGATCTCTGAAATGGGAAATTGCTCTTCCCTCCCTAAAAAAGAAAATTACTCTTCCCTTTTCATGAGATACGTGCTACATATAATAGTCACCCTGGTCTTCCTGCATCCATTCTTTTTTATCTTGATCTCTTCCCCACTGCATAGTTATAGTAGTATGATTCCACTTTAATTGCCATGATTCCATGCTATAATTCTGAAGAGTGTTGCTTGTCTGTTGAAAGCAAGACCTTTTTTTTTTTTTTACAATTCAGAACAATTCACACAGGCTGAAGATAGAAGAGGAAGAGGGATCTCATTTAGGACATGCCATACAAGCTGTGAACAAAATTTGTACTCCTTTGTTTTCAAACATAGCTCCCATTGATTTCAATGGATTTGGTCAAACTATGATGAAGTCTGTATCCAAATGGTAACCTATATATCAGTGATTCCGCAACTTTTGTCTTTCAAGTATTTTGGACTTCAGCTTCCACAATTCCTAACAGCTGGTAAGATGGCTGGGATTTCTGGGAGCTGAAGGCCAAAACACTTGGATGACCAAATGTTGGGAACCACTATTCTATATAAGCCAGAGTTTCTCAAACTGTGCTCCTCCAGGTGTTTTGCACTTCTGCCCCCACAATTCCTAATAGCTGCTAAGCTGGCTGAGATTGCTGGGAGCTGAAGGCCAAAACGCTTGAGGCCAAAACGCTTGGAAGACCAACCACTGTTCTATATTAGCCAGAGTTTCTCAAACTGTGTTCCTTCAGGTATTTTGGACTTGGGCTCTCACAATTCCTAACAGCTGGTAAGCTGGCTGGGATTGCTGGGAGCTGAAGGCCAAAACACCTGGAGGAGAAGCTTCAGAAACACTTGATATAAGCAATGGACAGAGACTGTTATTTTCTCAGCTACTGTCTGCCTTTATCAGAAGTAGACAATTATATTGAGGGGGGGGGGAGAGACAGTTTTCTGCCTCTGTGACTCTTGGGGATAACAAAAGTGCCAAAAATACAAAGAGCAAAATGGAAGGGATATATTAAAATTGATCATTTTATGTTAACCAATAGTTGCAAAGAGTCTGGGTGTTTCCAGGAGAGGTAATGTGCCCTTTGGAGAGGGGTGAGTGGGTGTGGGCAAAATGGGACACATTTTGTCAAGGGATGCAAGCGCAACCTTTAGGGTCATGTCCAATCCTAGCATCGCACTTTGCTTGCCTTGTTCTATGTAGGTTCTTACAAAAAACATATTGAGGCTTAGCCATGTTGGCCATGCAGTAGAATGAAGCAAAATCCAAAAGAACAAAATAACATTGCCTTTATTGTCCAACCAAAATGCACAAAATGCATCATGCAAGCTTTCAAAGCTTCACCGATCGTGGAGAAATAACCAACCAATGTCATTCTCAGTTTCTTCTTAACTCAGAGTTTATAAAAATAAAAATAAAGAACACAAATAATAGTACACAAAATGAATGATAAAAAACATAATTTTAGCAAGGATCATGGCGCCCACTAGAAGTGCTAGTACTTGTTTTCTGTATTAGTTTGGAAAATTGCTACACAGAGCTATGGCTGTGCTCATTTATTCAGATGTCCTACTGAACATGACAATACTTCACACTGCTGAATGCTTGCTGAGCTCTCTGAATTTGATTAGCTGCAAATGCTTTCCTCACTGACCAAAAAGGAGGTCTATTTCTTAGTAAGCATGGCCGTACTATGTTAACCAGCTAGATTATCTCTTCAGAATGGCACCTTATTTCCCAATTTGGAATCATTACACAGACATCTCATGGTATTGCTAGACAGTACAAAGTTAAATGATGCCTCATGTCACAAATCATTTTGTTTATTAGTTTTGCCTGACTGGAAGGAAGAACAAACAGAAGACCTTGTGTGTTCTGCAATGTGTCATGACTAAAATGTTTGTCTGTATTTTTCCTGAAGGCGGGGAGCCTTTTTGTTTCAGATGCAGCTGCATGATATGGATTAGCCCTAAACAGGACCCAACTTGTCTTTGTGGTCTCTGGTCTTGTTTTGGAACATTTGATGTTCAAGTCCAAGTATTGAATACAGTGAATATTCACTTGATTATGAGAGACGTTCCTCAGCCAAAATCTATGTATCCTAACATAGAGCTTGGGAAAGTTACTATGGAAAACCATTGTTCTCATAATCCTTCAACCTGTTCAATCATAATTTTCACTGGGTGACACTGCCTCTAACAATTAATGCAGAATTTAAGACTAATACCATGTCCCATTGGACAACCAGTGTGGTGTAGTGACTTGAGTCCTGGACTATAGCTCTGCAGAACCCAATAGGTGATCTGAGGCAAATTAAATTCTATCAGCCTCAGAGAAAGACAAATGCAAAACCCCTCTGAATAAATCTTTCCAAGAAAAGCTCTATGATAAGTTCACCATAGGGTTGCAACAAGTCAGAAATCATTTGAAAACACACAACAGTAACAAAACAATCATGCCCCACATCAAGATATTCCTTTGTATCATAATTTCTTGGTGGGATTTTTTTTTTTACTAATGCAGTTCTTTTTCTTACCAAGGTAAAGGTAAAGGTTTTCCCCTGTCTAGTCTGACTCTGGCAGTTGGTGCTCATCTCCATTTCTAAGCCGAAGATCAGGCATTGTCCATGGACACCTCCAAGGTCATGTGGCTGGCATGATTGCATGGAGTGCCATTACCTTCACGCCAGAGCAGTACCTATAGATCTACTCACATTTGCATGTTTTCAAGCTGCTAGGTTGGTAGAAGCTGGGGCTAACAGTGGGATTCGAACTGGCAACCTTTTGGTCATCAAGTTCAGCAGCTCAGTGGTTTAATCCACTGCGCCACCAGGGGTTCCCCTTTTTTATTACTACTACTGTAGCGGATATCTGGAGTCCCAAAATTCCCAGGCAAATACTTCTAACTCTCACGCGGCGACTTTCGTGCGGGCACAGGAACGAAGGACGCAACAATTGATACTGGTCCAAATGAAGCCAATTTATTGATACATCAGCTGACGGAGTCTGCCTAGCATAAGACTGCCATGGCAGAGCTCCGAACAAGACCCAGCATTCAAGTTTTATACATTCAATGGCTGCAAACCCCTGGCCCTGCCCATCTTCATAACTTGCAATAGGCTGGCATTCATGAAACCACATTTCATTACCCAATTAAACAAAGCACTGTTCAGCATTACATTTCTATTTGCTAAGAGCTGTGTCGCAGCATTAATTCTTTAGTCCCATTGTTCTATGTTATTGCCTTATGAGCAAAGTGTTCTTGAATTGCAACATTTCTATGCCGTGCCTCTTATTCTCGTCTCTGGCTGCTAGCATGATTTCTGGCAAGCTATCTAGCTATACTAAGGCCAGTTATTCTAAAACCTTTGCTGTGCATCACTCTCCTCTGACATCACTTCTGCTAAAAGCATCAATTCTGCTTTATTCCTCTCTTTTTCTTTGTAAGTAACGCTGCAAGGAGTTACTTACACAGCATCTTGGACCACTCAGGGGCAGCCCAATTTACCTTCAATCAAGTTTTGCCACCATTTGCACACTTTTGACTGCCTCTGCTGATCTCTTCACTGTAGATGCACAATATCTTAAAACAATGGCAAACAACAAAATGATTGTTACAGAACAGAAAATCACAAGAATTAGCATTGCTAATGATTTTAACCATTTCACATTTGGCAAATTATGACATTGTATTTAGCAGTTGTTTTTTTTGTTCATTGCACAAAATCACAAAATCCTCCTTTGTTGTCAACAGTTAATTTAAGGCCATTTCTGCTGTATCTCCGTTTGACTTAACTCTTCAGCTTCAGTGGCACCGACAGATGGGCCTCACAATGCTCTTCTGATTGCCCTGGGCTATTATTCCTGGGTATGACCCTAAAAACAGGATCTCAGTGGTGGGTCCGGCTTCTACCCTTTGGGGCTTTTGGTGTCAGACATTTGATCCGTAGTGATCACTGTGTCATCACACCCAGCACCCATTCCTCCGGCTGGAACCCCCTTCTTCTGCCTCTCTCTGGGTTCCTTTGATAATTCACACTGGTAGGGTTAGAAAGCCCACACCAACACACTGACACCTCCCAGGATGGTAGCTATTCGCCCATTTGACAAAGGAGAACTCCAAGTTAGGGCCTCTTTATCTGCCAACTTGAACAGATACTGTCACCGGTGTATTCATTTATCTCAAACAAAGGTCAGTTAGGATACAGCTCTCTCTCTCTCATGTCAGACAGATTTTGAGTCTTGACATCACTGAAGTTGTGGCCTTTGCATAAATAGTGATCTGTGCAATGAGTTTAACTTTTGAAACAAAGTGTAATTGGGTTCCCCAGCACTGCTGATGACATTAAATTTGTTAACTGCAATCCTCCAAGCGTTATTTGAGGATCCTTGCTTCTTAAAAGTAGGGATGAGAATGACCCTACTGTTTCTTTTATGCATGTATCAATGTACTATCTGAAACATATGTTGTATCTGTATCTTGATTCAATTGTCAGTCCCAATAACACACTTTACTGATCAGCCTTATCACTTCTGCTCTCTGGTGGAGGCCTACAAAGGATCGTCTTACACCACCAGCAGAGCCAAAACACACAAAACTATACAATACACAGAAAAACCCAAAACTGGCACCCCCAAGTCCCAAGGTCATGTCTTTGGGCGACTCTCGGATGACTATCCTCCTCTTCGGGGCTTTCGATCAGCCTGTCCCCAGGAGAGTGGCCCCCCACGATGCTGACTCTCCTTTTCCTTTAGACCTCCTTTTGGCGCGCCTGCCGGAACTTTGGTCAGGCATATCTTTCTGGTCATCGTCCACCTGGATAATAACATCTCTGCCATCCAATGGCTTATTTCCATCTGTATCTCTTTGGATTTTGATATATAGGTCCAAGGCCTTAATCTCTTCGTTTGGGGGGACAGGAAAACATCATATCACATCACACTGCCCTTTTTACTTCAATCTCAATGGGCCAAGTCTCCATTTTGTTTGTTTTAAATACCACATAATATCACCTGGGGAGACAGAAATAGAACAGTAACAGGGAAACACAGCACATCATTTTAAACAAATAGAAACCCCTTGGAACCAATACTTGCACCTCTTTTCATTTTCCTTTCTTTTCAGCTCTGTGGAATCTCTCTGTGATGGTTTTTCATATCTCAATTCATAAATAACAATCTCAAACAGTGTAGGTGCATATCTAATCTTTTAACAATATCATAAGAAGAATTTGGATTTCATTCAAATCAGTTTCTTGACACATTTTCGCTAAAGTTCCTTTCAATGTCCCATTCCAAGTCATCCCTAGGGAATGGAATCCTCCAATGAACAATACCTGGACCATTTGCAACCAACATATCCACAGTCCTGAGCTTGCAATCTTTTGGCAATTGAATTTTTATCAATTGGTAGATGGTATCTCTCTCCCATTCCATTGTAATGGGCGTGGCATCCAGCTGTGAATGACATCATCTTCATCTCCTTTTTTAAAGACACGATTCTGAACACTTGACTAAAAGGGCACAAACAAATTAATCTTTTTATCAAACTAACAGTCCAAACTAAATGGTGGTAATGATCACTTTAACAATTCAACAAGAGAAATCATTTAACTTGAAAAGGATATAGCCTTTAGTACAATCCCAAGCAGGTCCGGCCTTGGTTATTTTTAGGCTCAGATGGCCATCTCATGTCCAACTTTTATCTCTTTTAATCTCTGGCATAAGAAAACAATCTCAGTCATCCTTGATTGAAGAAATAAGTCTATTAGATTCCAAGTAAAATGAGGAAAATATCTATATTCTGCAATCTGTAGTCTCTGAAATAAGTCTCTGTATAAGAAGGCCTGTAAATAAAGTCACTCATCCAGCCAATTCTTATGGATATCAATTTATAAGCAGGGTTCCACATAATTTCCAGGCCTGAGACCTGAAAAGCAAAGATAGTGAAGAGAGAAGGGGGGGAGAGGGGGGGAGCTAATTACCCAGTCGCAGGATCCTCCTCTGATTTCCATCGATATCACATCTTTTGCTTTCACAATCTCTCTCCACGGTTTATCTCACATTTCTCTGTCCATCTGCTTTTATCAATTCCATCATGACATCATATTCCATTTAATTTACTTTCCCCAGGACACTAGGTGTCGCTGTTGTAATCGCCTTTTATCAATTCCATCCCTCGTTCATTGTCACTCTCAGATTTTCTCCAATGTACTTTCAGTTTAATAACAATCTACGACTTGCTTTTCCAACGCAACAACACAGTCTCTTAAATCTGGCGAACTTCCAGGGCAGGTAGCCCTATCTGTTCCAATGTAAATCATCTCCTTTCCAAAGTACACAATTCATTATCCAAAGGAAATCTTAAAGTTGTCTTGTGCTTGAAAACAAACTTTGAAGCATTTAATTCACACTGAAAATCATGTCTAGGGTTGTTCTCATAAAATATATTTCGCTGTGAGAATCATGGCCTTCCTTTTAAATCAGTTATTAAACAGAAATAGTTCCAAAATGTCATTTTTCATTTCCAAAAGGTTGCTGTAAAATAATTCTCACACAGTTCCAGGCCAAATGTCATTCATAGCATTTTTTTAAAGACCTTCTTTTTCCCTTCAGCTTAAAACACTATCGCGTTCATGGTGTCCTTTCTCACATTGCAACATTTGGAAAACAATAGGGTCCCTTCTCACATCTCAATCTCTTCCAGGCTCTCCTTTCTATCTCTGGAACATTCTGTTCCCAAGCCCTGGCACAGCGCCAATGAGTAAAACCTCACATTTTACAAGTAAATATTCATTCTCCACATAGGCACAGAGTGAAGTAGGATTTTTACATAAATAAGCAAATATTCATTTTTCCAGAATCATTCATACCCACAGATGCTTGTTAGTGATTTAGAGAGAAGCCTCATTCACACACACGTTGGTGTATTAATTAAGAAATGCATATGCTTAGAGAAAGATTGTTCTAGCATTGATTGAGTTAAACTACACAGAGTCTCGCGAGACAGGTTATCTAGTCTTGACGAATCACCCGCCATTTTTTGTGAATATCATAAAAAATGAAACATCAGCTTTTGAATGGCCCCAAAAGATCTTCATTATACTGGCATTCTTTCCTGCCACACATGCATTTCTCATGGTAAAACATTCATTACATTCTTTTGTACACTTTCTTACAGGTTTAAAACACATATATATATTCCTATGAATGTACTTCATTTTGTTCACATAAACATATAACATTTAACATTTAATATAAGGCATTTCTTTCAAGCCCAGTATTTTAATATGCAGTCTCATTTCTTAGACTCTTTATGACCTCTCTTCCTGCCAACTTTCCTTCTTTATCTGTTATCAGCATTCTAGGTACACTCTACTCCAAGGAAGAGAGTTTCTTTCTTTCAAAACTAAATACAGTCCTTTGCCTTGGCTTAATCAGTCACATAAAACAATTTCACACTTTTAACAATTCCACAGCACTTCCTTTGAACAAACATTTACTAGCTCATGCATACACACAGGATTTGATTTTATCTTTCCCTCTTATAGACCAGAAAGGCCTCACAACTCAAGGGCGTCCCCTTGCTTTCCGGAACTCCCACCACCCATTTCTAAGGGGCACTCAAGGTTCTTCCCCTAAATGGTGTGTGTGTGTTCCCTAAGTCGGATTACTCGCTAGGTGCAACGGACTTCCGCCACCCCCGACTTTTCTCTGCGCGCTTTCTACTGCCGGATTACTCACTAGGCGAAACGGAACTTCCGACGCCCCCGGACCTTTACTCTGTTGCCGGATTGTTCACTAGACACAGCTTCACCAAGCTGCACCCCCGGTCTTCCCTCTTCCTTGGCTTCACTGGCCGTATATTATAATTGCGGTCCCTCGGGGTCAGTAAGCAGTGCCCTGGGGCGAATCAGGCAGCCGATCGTTTGGGTTGGGGGCCCCCCCTTCTCAGCCCTCCTGAGTCGTCCCAGTGCCTCACCTGCGAGCGAGGGCCGTCCTGCCAACAGGATTGCATCGCCAACGTTACAGACCCGTCTGGATTGCCTTTTCCATCACGTCGGACTGGTCACCAAGATGTAGCGGATATCTGGAGTCCCAAAATTCCCAGGCAAATACTTCTAACTCTCAGGCGGCAACTTTCGTGCGGGCACAGGAACGAAGGACGCAACAATTGATACTGGTCCAAATGAAGCCAATTTATTGATACATCAGCTGACGGAGTCTGCCTAGCATAAGGCTGCCATGGCAGAGCTCCGAACAAGACCCAGCATTCAAGTTTTATACATTCAATGGCTGCAAACCCCTGGCCCTGCCCATCTTCATAACTTGCAATAGGCTGGCATTCATGAAACCACATTTCATTACCCAATTAAACAAAGCACTGTTCAGCATTACATTTCTATTTGCTAAGAGCTGTGTCGCAGCATTAATTCTTTAGTCCCATTGTTCTATGTTATTGCCTTATGAGCAAAGTGTTCTTGAATTGCAACATTTCTATGCCGTGCCTCTTATTCTCGTCTCTGGCTGCTAGCATGATTTCTGGCAAGCTATCTAGCTATACTAAGGCCAGTTATTCTAAAACCTTTGCTGTGCATCACTCTCCTCTGACATCACTTCTGCTAAAAGCATCAATTCTGCTTTACTACATATTATTATTATTCCCATCTTTCTCCCAATAATAGGCTGCTAACAATATATTCCAATAGTAAATGTTAAAAACAATATAAAACTAAGAATAAAAGTATAAATATAGGATTTTAAAACCAATTAAACAACCTATAAATTAAAATACCATCAGTTGGGAGCCCCTCCCCGCAATTCCAACTGCCACTCTGCAGCCACAGAGTGAAGAGGGGGCAGCCAGGAAGACACAGCTTCATTGTGTTTCATCCACCATCAGTTGGGATTGAGCCTCGGAACTGATGGAAGGACAAGTGGCTATAGGGTCACAAGGGCTAGCAACCCGAATGATACTTCTTCAAAATTTAATTTAAATACCAAAGTCAAAATTTTATCTGAGTTTAAGCTATTCAGCCAGAAATGGAAAAGAATAGCACAGGATCAGACAGATTTGCATGAAGCCCAAAGAAGTGGATCGATGACAAATCGGATAAAGGGGAAAAAATTAAAATGCAGAACATTAAAATATTAAGACATTAAAGACTGTATGCAAATCCTATCATGACTTTAAAAGCCTCATTCGTTTGAGGAAGCCTGACAGTACAAAAATGTTTTGACCTGATGATGGAAGGAAACCAAAGATAATGCCATCCCAGTTCCAAATGAGTCTGAGAAGTATGTGTGTGTGTGTGTGTGTGTGTGTGTGTCTGGGAAGGGGGGATAGGGACAGAGAGAAGGACCTTGTCAGGTTATGTGAGAGCTCTAATGGGTTCATGAAAGAAATAGGGTCCTTCAAATAACCCAGACCTTGATGTTTACATGCCCTGCCTATAGAGGTATTTTTAAAAGTTGCTGGAAATTGTATTTAAAACAGAAACTGTTTCAAGCTCCGCTAATAATTGCATTACATAAACAAACAAGCAAGAATCCATGCAGTTTCACAACATGAGAAGTCTACCCCTGTGCACACATTCTACATTTTTTTACATGAGCTGGGATGACTTATATTTGCAATAGTAAGTATATTATTGCATTATAAGAAAATTGTATGCAATGGCTGGGATTTTTTGTTTTGAACAGTTCAGAATTTGTCTTGTATTTTCATAGCAATGCTTGCCCTTGAATAGTCTAAGCTTTAGTCAGATAGCCTCACCCTTTGAACAAGTTATGCAAAATAACAAGAGCATCTGAGGATATTTGTGAATTTAAGTCCTAGAAATATTTATTTATTTACCATATTTATAAACTGCCCCTCTCAGCCTGAAGGCGACTCGAGGCAGTCACTGCCCCCAAACAACATAAAATACAGTTTAACACATTACATATAATTTGAACCATATAAAAGCAATAAAAACAATAAAAGCCATAAAACACAAGTCCTCAGCATCTCATCACTAACATTATTTTTCCGTTGCATCGTCCAATCTTTTCGTGGATCTAAATTAGTCTGTTACACTGTGTCTGCAAATGCCTGCTCAAACAGCCAAGTTTTGACTCTCTTTCAAAATGTTAGGAGGGAGGGGGCTGATCTAATATCCTTTGGGAGGGCGTTCCATAGCTGAGGGGCCACTGCTGAGAAGGCCCTGTCTCTCATTCTCACCAATTGCATATGTGAAGGGGGCGGGACCGAGAGGACGGCCTCTCCATATGATCTTAAGAGCCTAGATGTTTCATAGGGAGATATGCGTTTGGACAGGTAAACTGGGCCAGAACTGTTTAGGGCTTTAAATGCTAAAGCCAGTACTTTGAACTGTGCCCAGTAGCAAACTGGCAGCCAATGGAGCTGGCGCAACAGAGGAGTTGTGTGCTCCCTGAGCACCGCTCCTGTTAACAACCTGGCTGCTGCTCGTTGGACCATTTGAAGCTTCTGAACAGTCTTCAAAGGCAGCCCCACATAGAGTGTGCTGCAGCAGTCTATATGGGATGTACCCAGACCACGGACTACCGTGGCCAAGTCAGGCTTCCCAAGGTATGGGTGCAGCTGGCACACAAGTTTTAACTGTGCAAATACTCCTCTGGTCACTGCCGAAACCTGGGGTTCCAGACTCAGTGATGAATCCAGGATCACACCCAAGCTGCAAACCTGCGTCTTCAGGGGGAGTGTCACCCCATCCAACACAGGCTGTAACCCTATGCCCTGTTCAGCCTTGCAACTGACCAGGAGTACCTCTGTCTTGTCTGGATTCAGTTTCAATTTGTTCACCCTCATCCAGTCCAACACAGCAGCCAAGCACCGGTTCAAGACCTGAACAGCCTCCTTAGTAGCAGGTGGGAAGGAGTGACAGAGTTGGACATCATCTGCATACAGGTGACACTACACGCCGAAACTCTGGATGACATCCCCCAGTGGCTTCATGTAGATATTGAACAACATAGGAGACAGTATTGAGGCCTGAGGAACTCCACAAAACAATGGTTGTAGTGTTGAACAGGCGTCTCTCAATAACACCATCTGGGAGCGACCCTCTAGGAAGGACCAGAGCCACTGCAAAACAGTACCTACAAGGCCCATTCCCATGAGGCGTCCCAGAAGGATACCATGGTCAATGGTATCAAAGGCCTCTGAGAGGTCCAGCAGAACCAACAGGGACACACTCCCCCTGTCTAGCTCCCAGCGTAGATCATCCACTAAGGCGACCAAGGCTGTCTCTGTACCATGTACTAGCCTAAAGCCAAACTGTGCCAGATCCAGCTAATCCGTGTCTTCCAAGAATACCTGGAGTTGTGAGGCCACCACACATTCCAGGACTTTGCCCAAGAAGGGGAGATTGGAAACAGTTGTATTCCAGATCACTTATAAGAGGAGTTGAAATCGTGTAGTCCTGCAAATGCTGCTCAACTACAATATCTGGGAGGCCACAAAATGCCTTACCTAACAAAGAATGATAACATGAATCCAGTTTATGTTGGCAATATGGCTTGATGCATGCAGATGCAGAAAGACAGCTTTGGTAGAAAATCTTAGCGAAGGTGTGTCATAGCACAGAGTGGTTTAAATCCTATTGTTATCCCCATATAGTTCCACTGAATTTGACAAGAGATTCAGGAGGCCTACTCAAATTAAGGCCAATCAAGACGATCCAAGCTAGCATGTGTGAAGATTGTTATTCAAGTGTCTGTGACATTGATAATTTTCAAAGAGCAAGTATTGTTTGCTCCTCTTCTATATGAAAGTGAAATTAACAGTGTAGATATCTTGAATTTCTTTGCCCTACTGAGCCCCAGTCAGTGAAATGAATAGGGTATTTGGAGTGTCATGTCATAGGGAGCATTTTAGTGTTTGTTTTCAGGGAAAGGTGAGGATGAGAAAATGGCAATTTCACATCTCTAATGTGTTAGATGGGCTTATTTTATTATCTTATTGCATTGATAGGAATCCCAATTTACTTCAGCTGTTTAATCCACAATGTTTTTAATGGCCTCCCAAGGGAAATCCTTTTCATTTTCCATAAAATTGACCATGAATGTGAGAAATCCATGGCCCATCTGATATGTGAACACTAGGTCAAATAGTGCAGCAAAAAGTATGGAAACCTTCTCCAGAGCTCATTGTGAAATCTATGAAAATATTGTGGATTCAAGGCTGGCATTCTTTATCTCACTTTCCATAATACAGAATAAATGTTAAACAAATGATAGAGCTCCTTCCCTAGGCTCCATCTGTCAAAAGCAACTACTGAAAAATTGTCAGGCTCATTATTATGGCAGAAAGCATTCACATAGTGCTGAAGACATAGATGGAGAAAAAATTGGAATTGAAAGTGCTCTTGAGGTGAACATATTATCATTGCTTAATCAGACTTTGTGTTCTGTTGAGAGATAGTTTTCTCAATATTATACAATATCTGAGGTTTTATGGGTTACGGTGACTGTGGGCTTATTGTAGAAACTGAGCCATTTAAAATCTCATTAAATGTATTCATTTTGCAGAGACATGTACATATTTTAAGAAATTTCAAATTGTATGAGCCAAGACCACCAAATCAAGCATTCTTTAGATGTCATTACAAAAATCCCTTGGTATCATGGATTTTGGTATCACACACCCATGTGGATACCAAAATCCATGACTACTCAAGTCCCATTATATACAATATCATAATACAATTGTAACCTTTCTATTACATGGCAAAATCAAAGTTTACTTTTTGCAATACACATACACACATGCTGTGGATGGCTGACTCCATGGATACAGAATTTTTGGATAAGGAGGGCCAAGTATAGAGTAAGTCTATGCTTCTGTTGCTCAGCTTTACACCTGAGAATAGGTTGCTTGACGTCTGATGGCCAATAGCAGAATGTGACAAGAAATTGGGGATGGGGGAACTGCCTTGAAAAAGTTGGAAACAATTAAAGGAACAAGTCCTGAGAGGAGAAATTCATCATAATCTTTAGCATTTACCAAATATATTCCTCAGATTTAACTTATTTAAATACCTTAATGGACAGTCAATTTTTATTGTCTGTCATGTAAATGAATGGAAGATAGTCAGTGGATGCTATTGACTAGTTTTATTGTCTCATGTCTTATGTGCTATATGTTATGTTTGTTTGTGTGCTTCTTTTGTTCTTGATGTTGTTCAATAAAGAAAAAATTTTAAATAAAAAATGTAAACATTACTACGTATATAAGTCAATATGTTTCCTCGTGATTATTACACAAATAAATATATTAGTACAGGGCATGGTATTAGTCTTAACTTCTGCATTAATTGTTAGATGTGGTGTAGTGCAGTGAATATAATGATTGGACCAGGACCTGGGACATCCAGGATTATGTCTGCTGAGCTAGTTGAATAGGCAAGTCACTTCCCCTTGTTGTCAAGCCACAGCATCTCTCCTCAAAATTTTATGGGCAATAAGGAAACTTCAAGCAAGAAATATGATTATTTCTTATTTAAAAAACATTTCCACTTTGTCAAAGTTTTGCAATATCTAACCATCAGCTGTTCTTCTTCCCGCCATGGGGATCTCCTCCTCCCATCAGTGATGTCAGGGAAACCCCCAGTCTGAACAGTTGTCAGAACGGAATGAAATGTCCTGTAATTTTTCTGTGAATTTATGCTTGTACATTTTGAAGCATTTGTATCCCTTTTGGCCAAACTGAATAAACCTCTGTAGCTTTGCTGTCAACCTGGAGTGCTTTTTTCCCCTGTCCTGGCAGGTCTGGATTAGTGGAAGGTCACCAGGTACAAACCTCTCTATCCGTGGTCCTAGCAGAAATGTCAACACCTTCAGCATGATTCACCATAAATATTGTTTTCAAAATTGAGCATAGAAAAAGGCAAGGAAAGAAAAGGAAGAGAAAGAGAAAGGGAGGGAAGGTGAGGATAGGAAAAACCTTCCAAATTGTAAGATCTGATCAGCAGATTGGACAGCCACCTGTTTTGCATGCTTTGATTGTGTATTTCTGCATGGGAGAATGGGGTTGGACTGGATAGCCCTTGTGGCCAATTCCAGCTCTGTAATTCTATAATATACTGTAAATGTAACAAATTAGTAAATACAAGGTTGTCAGAATAGAACCCTCACAATATGTGCACACTGACTAGAATCCTATTGATATACTATACTTATGGGTGTACCCGCCCCTGCGCTTTTATAGCAGTCATGAGAGAAGACCCCTTTTGGCTCCAAGCACTCTATTTCTCCAGAGTCTTGCATGCATTATGGGCACTGTGCTGGTGACACCTTCCACCACTAGTTACATACTTTCCAACTGTCCTGATTTGATAGAAACAGTCCTGAGTAATCTGCTTTGAAATCACTTTTGCTGCTGGTTTTAAAATATATTTTTATTTATTAGTTTATTTATTATTTCAATTTATATACCACCCTTCCCAGGAAGGCTCAGGGTGGTTTACAACAACAACCAACACAATCACAGTAAAATATTAAAACATAAAAACAGCTTTAGACTATGTCTTCCCTCCTAGTCTTGCTTTTATTCTTTGCTGTCCTCTTAATTCAAAGTAGCTTAAAGTGCAAAAGCAGTTCATTAGCCCTCTATTCAGTCAGTAGGGAGAAGTGAAGAAGGGATAGAATTTATATTTCCTTAGCTTGAATATTCTTCCTCATTAACCATTTCTGCCTTATTAGCCACATGTGTCCTAGTTGTCAAGCAGCTACAGTATGTTCTGCAGGAGAAGGCACCAACACAAATCTGGACACTACAGATAATTGTCCCTCCACATTCGTGGTTTTGACTTTTGTGGATTTGATTATTTGCTAATCTAATCAAAAATGTTATCTCTGTTAAATTCTAGGTCCTCCAGTGTGATTTTATAGTCAATTTTTTCCAGTCTGGCTAGAAAATTTAAACATTTCTAGAGAGAAAAGATCTCTAGGAATCTATAGATTCTCCAATGCAATTTAGTGACCAACTTCCAGTAGAAGTTGACCATTGAGTTGTAGTGGAAGAAGTAGAAATTCTGAGAGAGTCTTCTCCCAAGTAAAAAAAAAAGCAATTTTTTTATCTGTGGTTTTTCACTTTCATGGGGGTCCTGTACTTCTAACTCTACCAAAAGTGGAGTGCTAATTGTATATGAAAGACGAGGAAGTAGGGAATTAGAAGCCTGGCTCCAGGGGTGCCATCCTTCTAATATGAGTGGAAGTGCCTCTGTATGAGCAGGGGGTCAATTCTCTTGACTCAGTACATCTTACTTTTACATAAAAAGAAAACTGAATCCCACCAATATACTTCTGTCAGCACAAGGCATTTTGCTTTGTCTCATTCCAGTTGCCCTACCTCGTTTGTTGAATTGATTGGGGTTTCACATGTTGTCTTCATTCCTAACCTTTTTTAACCACTTCTTTTGTTTTTATTCTCCATATAGGAGAAAAAATAGGGGCACAATATCTCCCATTAGCTCATTTAAGGACCTCATCACATAACCAGAGGGAAAGTCAGGGAAGGCAGAGGGAACCGTCTTAGTTTGTTCTTTCCTGTAGAGGACTGTCTTCTGCCATCCCACAATCTTTCCCCCTTCAGGTTTGTCTTTCTGCTCTGTTCTCCTGCTTTGTGCCATTTGGAGTCAGGTAATACCCAACTCCTCAAAAGGCACTCAAGGCCTTTTGAATTCTGTACGCTGCCAAAATAGAGCCCCATGGAGTTCCATAGGAAATTGGCCTGCGTCATGTGGTGGACTCCATGGGACTCTATTTCAGCAGTGTGGAGAAATTAGAAGATGCAGAGAAAACTGCATCTGATGAGATCTTAAGGCACTTGCTGCATTTGCAAGGAACCTGCCTATTGTACAAAGTCTTTTGACGGTTTTTTCTCTCAACTGTTTGCAGAATAATTCAACCACAAGTGTCTCCACAACTCGTTGATAGTTTTAAACCATTATGATTGAGTTTGACAGGGTGTGTTGAAGAATAGCTAATCTTACATGTGATGGTGACTATGCATTCTTTAGCTTGCTCTCTCTCTCTCTCTCTCTCTCTCTCTCTCTCTCTCTCTCTCTCTCATACATACACACACCATATCTGTGATTTTATAATATCCACTTATTGCACCAAATCACTTTTCAACTGCTTACACTCCTTGACAGCTGGGTGGGTTAAGGAACATCTGTCATCACATCAGCTATTCAAGTGCTGGTTCATCTGATAATAGTTCAGAGTACCAGATCTGTCAGGTTCTATTTTATACCCATACCTGTTTATCAGACATGTACAAAATATATTTCCTCCATATCCATATAAAGTGCTGTGATCCTTTTAAGTTCAGATCCTTTTAGACAGATAAAAGCTGAACAAGTGTGTCTACACCTAAAATAAGATTTCAGCAAAAGGGAAAATATTGGTTGAACAAGAACATGTCTGCTGATTGCAGAAGAAAAAGCCTTTTATTACGGCATTGCTAAGTTGTAGACAGCTTACAGCACATGTATATACTTGCCATTTGATTACATTATGGTTTGATCTGGAATTGCTAGTCTGTGTGGTCTATATTCTCCTATTATATTTATTCAATGTTTCATGAAATACGTGCTTATTTGGAAAGAATCCGCTCAATAACTGTTCTCAGAAATTAAATACAACCTTGGTGTCATCCATCAACAGAGGAAAAAAAATCCAAATTGCTTTCAATTAATTGCCATGTCAGGAACTTTATTTACACACACACTTTTGCTTTTTGAATATCATAAATATAACCCATTTTATGGCATGACAGAGAACAATTCTTCAAAGTTCCAATTATAAGAATATTTATCTTCCTGTCTACTGAGAATACGTACAAACAGATTTCCAGATTGTTCGTTCAAACTGTATTTTTTTTTAAAAAAAATCTTTCCTTAACTATATCAATATTTTTATTTGCAAAAGCAATAGTGATTTGAATATTCAAATAGTGATTTGAATAGTGAATAGCAATACCCATTGTGATTTGAAGGAATTACCTTATGATATTTCCAAAGTTTGTTCTTGTTCTGTACTTCAACATCACATTTTCCTTCGATACAAATCAGGATATAAGATGTTGGGTACTGTGGAAGAGGAAGAGGAGATGTTTCTGATGAAGAAATAGAAAAAAAGTTTAAAATTGCACAGGTCTAATGAAGAGAAGCACAGCCTTGTAAGACAGAGTGGTTGCAAAGGCTTTAAATTTATACTAATCTAATGAAGGGAAGGAAGGCATGGGAAAGACTTATGATGGTAAAGAGGTTTAAAATTCCTCCACTTCTCTCTACCCCAAATGGCATGAGGTCCATAGTAATATTGGCTTTTGATATTGAAGTTTTCCCAGAGGATTCTCCATTTGATGGTTCAAATATGGACAATAAAAGGGAAAAACTGTGGAAAAACTGAAGAGGGAAACCTGTGTGATGGGAAGGCAACCTGAAACAGGAGGATTCCCTTTGCTAGACAGACGGTCCCTCATGCTTCTCAAAGTCTGTGTGATGAGGTCATAGTTCTATATCAGGCATGAGCAAACCAACCCTAGAGCTGTTTTGAACTTCAACTCCCACAATTCCTAACAGTTGTTACTGGTTGTTAGGAATTGTGGGAGTTGAAGTCCAAAACACCCGGAGGGCTGAAGTTTGCTCATGCCTGATCTATATATGCCATATCTATGAGTACCATACATTTTCCCAGTTCTACTTCAAAGTCCCCCCCCCATCTTTCTGTAAGAGCAAATTATAGTACAGTCTCACTTATCCAACCTTTGCTCATCCAACGTTCTGTATTATCCAACACAGTCTGCCTCCTGCCTGGATCCACAGCTGTTTGAATACATTGTGATGCTTTGGTACTAAATTTGTAAATACAGTAATTACTGCATAACATTACTGTGCATCGAACTGCTTTTTTGCTGTAACAACATGTTTTGGTGCTTAATTTGTAAAATCATAATGTAATTTGACATTTCATAGGCTTTTCCTCAACCCCTCCTTGTTATCCAACATTTTTGCTTTTCCAACATTCTGCCGACCCGTTTATGTTGGATAAGAGAGACTCCACTGTACATAGTTTAACTAGTCACTGTACAAGATACACTGTCCTGTATCTGCTACTATTTAGGCTTAGTGGACAACCCCACTTCTGATATTATGAGTGAAGGAGGAAAATACTTTCTCTCTCAATTTTCTCCATCCAGCAAGTAATTTCATATCCTCTATCATGTTTCCACTTATTTAGTTCTTATGACATGCCAGGGATGTTCTAAGACAGGGTCATGCATTGGCAACTTTCTGTCTTACAGCCATGTCTGGCACAATTACAGCCAAAAACAGCAGGACATGTACAGCTGTTCACCCCTTTTCGCAATGATAAGGACTAAATAGACTAGAGTTTATAATCTCATGCCCATTTATCCAGCTCAGATGAACCCAGTGCCACTTATTTCTGACTGTATATGACAGTGCTGTAAATAGAGACAGCTCAGAAATAGAAAACTTAAAATAGTTTGAAAATCAATCTATTTTTTTAAACAGTAGGCTTCTCTATTTTCATAGCAAAAATGGTAATGACAGTGTATAGGTTTTTAAGGTGTTATTCACCCAAGGGATAAAACAAATTAATGCAAATGCTCCAGTTATATGACGGGCTACTCAAAATAGAGACACCTACTGAAGAAATGAGTGACTCACATGCTCTGTATATTTCATAGATAGTATTACATTTTAAAGAGATAGTTATATTCAGATTAGGTCATTAAATGAACTAATTGCCATCACATTTTCTGACTGTTTTTATGAAATTCTTTATGCAGAAGTCTGGTTTTATTCCTTCAATACAGAGATGAGTAGCCATGAGTTTATATATCCTGAGGTTGCATAATGGGCATGACAAAGTCTATTTGTTTATATAGCTATATATCCCATTTATATATCAAACCATATCTCATGGCAACTGGATTCCTGAAATATACCCTCAGGGCATAAGTCCAGACTTTACGTTTTGTGTGGTAAGATGCAGATAATTCATTTATAAGGCAGAAATATGCGGAAAATTAATAATTCATATCATTTATGCCTTGAAATTGACTGACTGAGGAGCAGATGCTGTTACTACTATTATTACTATGTATGTCATAGCTAATAATAGAGACTTCCTAATGGCTTGAAGTGTCATAACACTAACTTTGGGGCCATTGCTCTAAGTATTACTGGGCAAAAGAATGAAACTGCATTTGAAGTTTTGCACTGCATACTGAACAGAAAATCTTGGCAAAGTAGGCTTTGAAAATGAATATCCTATTGGGACAGAAAAATCAACCTTAAATTTGTTGGTTGAGTATTTATTTATTTATTTACTTTATTTATATTCTGCTCTTCTCATCCCAAAGGGGACTCAGAGCGGATTACAGTACACATACTTGCAGACAATCCCTGGAGTTCAACATATGACATATAAACATGTGGCATTTATCACAGTACAGTACATACATTTTGACATATTACACACATATATAGACGAACAGAGGCAAACTTTCTGGCCACCAGGGGAGCTGACGCACTCCTCATCTCTCAATGTTTTTCCAGTGTCCCTTGTTTTTCTTCCGTATTCCTCAGCGATTCCTGGGTTCTTTTTTTAATGGCCTCATAAATCAGTCAAAATTTGCCTCCCCACTTTAATGTGGTACATTTATCTCCTACTTGACAAATGTAACTGTCTTTCGGGCTGCAAAGGTTGAACTCATGACCTACTGGTCAGAGATATCTTATGCAGCTGACACTTAGCCAGCTGTGCCACATTCCCAGTGCCGGAGTAGTGTGTTGTTTGTATGAATCAGTAATCAGTTGGGAATATTGTTACTTTCTGGAGGGTTGTTTATACACGGGACAGATGTCATAACTATAGCTCCCAGTGCCATCACCCAAAACATTCTTTTTAAGCCATGCGGCTTCTCACAAACACACCAAACATGGCCATTGAAACAGTTCATTAAATTGCTCTTTAGCACCCAGAAAAAAACATGAAAAAACTCTGTCATGTTTTATCTCCTTGTTTACTTTCTCTTCTCTCTCAAAAATACCTTCAGCTCTCCAGAAACAGTAGGCATGGTTTAGAACCCAAAAATAGGGAATCGAAAATCTAATGGGGGGGATTTTTTTATTAGTAATAGAAAGACTTACAAAAAAATTTCCAAAAATTTCTAAAATGTAACGTAATTACTAACGAAATTCGTTAGTAGTTTATATGCCAGCGCATGCGCAGTCCAGATGGTTTTGGCCTACAACTTCCAGAAATCCTAACAGCTGGTAAATTGGCTGGGATTTCTGGGAGTTGGAGGCCAAAACTTGAATAAATCACACTGAATTCTAGATGGGACTCTCCAAATAGGAAGGAGGGAGGGAAGGAGGGAGGGAGGGGGTATTCTATTCCTGGAAGCAGCAAAAAGGAGGAGGAGGCCCCCTCGCTCCTCACTGCCTCTCTCTCACCCCGATCCTGAGGGAGCGAGGGCCCAAGTTTGCCCAGGCTGAGAGGAAAAGGAAGAGGCCTGAGGCTGTGAGGAATGGTGGGAGTTGAAGTCCAAAACACCTGGAGGGCTGAAGTTGGCCCGTCATGAAGCCTCTTCAAGGCTTTAGATCCTGGCAGGCAGAAGGGGCAGGGAGGGCCCGTCCACTCCCCCTCCCTGCCAGGATCTAAAGCGCATCAAAGCTTGGCACGCTTTAGATCCTGTGAGAAACCAACCTAATGTATAATAGAATGAATGCTAACTTATAGAGTAAGTGCCTAAATATTATAAGTAGTCCAACTGGTCATATACCTACATTCCATGCACATGCAATAATACAGCAGTAATAACATTTGGTATAAGAAGAGGTAAAATTCATACTGCCGTATTCTGACTGGTGTCTCCTCATGCGGTGCAAACGGGCTCTTCTCTATGAGCCCGGGATTCTGCAGCAAATCCCCCCCCCCAAGAATATGTATGTGCACCCAGGCAGCAAACGCTGTGCCCGGGCTTTTGGCTTTTCCCGGGAGAGGCTGCCTCTCGGGCTCATAGAGAAGAGCCGTTTGCAGTTTGCACCGCTTGAGGAGGGACCACAGTCAGAATACTTCGGTTTGAATTTTACCTCTTCTTATACCCATTGTTATTACTGCTGTATTATTGCATGTGCATGGAATGTAGGTATATGACCAGTTGGATTACTTATAATATTAGGCACTTACTCTATAAGTTAGCATTCATTCTATTATACATTAGGCTGGTTTCTCACGTGTTGTGTGCAACTACCCCAATACTCTTTGATGCTTTAGATCAGGGGTGGGCAAACTGCGGCCCGGGGGCCGGATGCGGCCCTTTGGCTGATTCTATCCGGCCCGCCTAAGGGCCCCTGGCTTGCCTCCCCTGCCTGGCCTCTGCATAAAAATCTCCAGAGAAGGGGACTATAAGGAAGCATTATTTTATTTTAGTGGTTTTTATTATTATTGTATAATAATTTTATAACAATAATAAAATAATGTAATAAATAATATAATGTTATATGATATATTATAATTTCAATATATTATGTTTATATATATATACACTATAATATAATAATTATGATATTAATACTAATAATATATGAATATTTCTTGATATATTCGTATGTTAATATTAATGATGTGTAATATATAGTAAATATAGTAAGTGAATAAATAAATAAATTATGTAGATTAGCATGTAGTTCCGCCTTTAGGTGCGGCCCTCCATAATATTTTTTGGCTCTCGTGTGGCCCCTTGGAAAAAATAGTTGCCCACCCCTGCTTTAGATCCTGGCAGGCAGGAGGGGCAGGGAAGCCTGGAAAAATGTAAACAGAGAGGTTTACTTAGAAGTAAATCCACAAAGGAGGGCACTTCATCCAAAGTGCCCTCCTTTGCGGATTTACTCATGAGTAAACCTCTCTGTTTACTTCCTTTGCAGATTTACTTCTGAGTAAACCTCTCTGTTTACATTTTTCCAGGCTTCCAGCCGAAAGAGGGAGCGAGTTTAGGGCTTGCCTTGCCATAATACTTATTGGCAAGGGAGGCGGGAGGGTGGTGAGAGAGAAGGAGGGTGCCCCCCCCCCTTACGACCTAATAACGATACTTAAGAAAATCCTGGCCCCCGAAGTTCTATAAAGAAAGTCCACTTCCTGGTTGGCGTTCCAGATGCGGAAATACTCAAAAGTAGCATTTCTTACGAATTTCTTCCGAATCATTTAATTTTCATAACTTTTTTCTCATGCCTAATAAACAGGGCATGTGAGTGAGGAAAGAATAGAGAAAAGTCTTGTGTTGAACAAGAGCATGGGAAAAGGTGGGACATATTTACTGGGGAGACGTCACTGAGAAAAGCAGATGGTCAGTAATGGGGTATACCACCAAATTGATTTGCAGTTGTAGAAAAGAGCAAAAAGAAGGTGAACTATCTTGCTGGCAAAGTGGGTAACAACTAAAAAATTCATTTCTCTGGATTCTTCCTCAGTCTAATGTACTGAAGCACAGCAATGCTCAGAACTCCCTTAAAGGAGGGAGGATTGAGCACAGTTAGCCTAGGTTCTTACATAGCCTCTCCTTTCAGCAGCTATGTGAGAGATGAGGAGGAAAAGGAGGAGATTGCAGGCCCAAGTCTGTGTTTAAAATCTCAGGAAGGAAACATTTGTGAAATGCTATAGAAAGGATGGTTTTCCACTGTGGGAGAGGAAAGAGTCAATAGCTTTTGCATGGCATATATATGACCATAGATTTTCTTAGAGAGCACTTAGACTGCATGCCGAACATTTTGAGGGGCACTGATGTGGCATAGTTCTGAATGAAAAGACACAGCCTTCACTAGAAGGGCAGTCAAGCTTTGATCAAGATGTTGGATGGAATAATCCTGTGCTGGAGACAGCTAAATAAATCTCTCTTCTGGAAAATGAGCTTTCTTGCTCAAGGCTTGATTACTAATTATTTAGGAAGAAGACTGGGGTGGGCGATTTCCACCCAGACTGAGTGGCTGGTTTGCCAATTTTTGCTTTTCTTTTGGTCTTTGTTGTATTTAAATTTGCGTTCCTCTCAAGTACATGTTTTTAGTAATACATTGCTTTTCTGAGAGACATCTGGATTGCTTACTTTAGTTCTCAGATCATTAAAGACATTGAACATCAAGAAACTTGTTCATTCTTGTTTCCTACTAGATGATGCATTTCTTCTGCTTGTATTCTAACTCTGACTATCGCTACCTCCATCTGCTTATACACTACCTTCATCATTCTAATCACTGTAATCTATAGTCTGGTTTTCACAATGTTCCTATGTGTAAAATCCAGCTTTAGTTATGGAGGTTGGTCTAAATTAGTTCATACATATCATTCAAGTGGCTAATATTAGAACCAGGTCTAATCTTCTGTAATATATGATCTTCTACACGAGATGATTATATTGGCCTTTGTTATTCTCAGCTAGAGAGGGCCTGGCTTCCCTAAATTACATTTCCCAGAATTCTGCAGGAGCAAACTGGGTGATAGGGTGTTGAAAGTCTCTGTTCTATACTGCTAATGTGATCTTGTCCATTATGTTTACCTGTGATTGATGCCCCACTGCAGAAGATGCAAAGCATGAGAAAACCAATAAGATTAGATTATGTTTTCTGACAACTTTTTAAAACTGACTTGAAACTTGCAGAGAACTGAACTTGTACAGAGCATTGAAGAACTGGAGGCGAGCCTCCCTGACTCTTACAGATCTTTTCAGAAGAGGCAACAGACAGATTCTTCTGTGTATGTAGCTGAGCACCCTGTTTCAAGCACTGTATGGGCAGACAGGAGAAAAATGAGCTAAACATCTCCTCCTCTTTGAGGCATCAGCATTTGGTGGATATATACAGTGTGCTGGGCCCTAGGTATCTGCTGGGGTTTGATTCCATAATCCCCTTTGTGTAGTAAAATATATACAGTTGTCATGATCCAGATCACCTTAAGAAGCCAGGTACAATAAAGTAAACGGAGTTTATTAGCAACAGCCCCAAAACTTCTCACATCATCTCAAATATGACAAAAAGCACAGCAAAATGATGAGACAAACCAAAAGGTAGAAAACTCCAAGTTCCAACTCCTTCACATGAGGAAATTAGGCTGAGAGAGTGTGTGTGTAAGCAGCTCAAGGCCACAACCAGCCAAGAAGAACAAGCTACTCCAAGGCAGAGTAACAAACAGATGGTAACAGCGTTGTCAAGAAGTAGTAGCATTGTCACACAGTCCAAACATCAGGCCAGGAGGGAAACAGGATGAATAGAGTTGTCAGTCAGTCCTTAGGTCAAGCCAGAGATGTACAGTAAACAAAGAAGCAAAGTCAGATCAATCTGGAATCCAAAACAAAGTAGCAGGGAAATATAGCACAGAAGGGATTTAAGGTGGAGCAGCCAAAAGCAGGATACAAAGATGCAGAAGCCCACGAAATACAATACCAAGATCCAAAATTCACATCCACAGTCAGTCCAACGATCAGTCCAGCAGCAACCCAGCACAGAAAGCAACAGCCTGGATAGCAAGAACAACACTTTGCCAACTGCAACAAATGGTAAAATGCAAGCTTCCTTTATTCATCCTCCTCAGGACTTGATTGCACCAACGCCCCTTCCCCATTTCCTTCAGCTGCCAGCAACTCCTCCCGTGCCACCCTTTGTTTTTCTCTCCAGGCGATCCGTCTCCTGCCATGACTCAACTCTCCCCAACAGTCCCCATGAGACCCATTCCCAGCACTCCAACTCCCATCTCCCGTGAACTCTGCAAAGGAATCACTGCTAGTGGGTTCCAAGCAGACATCCTGTATTTGTTGCACCTTAGTCTAATCCATCTCATTAGAGTCTCCTTCAGTATTCTGTAGAACCTCATCCATACCTCCCGATGACTGCTCCTCGTCCTCACTCCCATCATCCTCCAAAAAACCCAGAAACATTTCATCCCCAGAAGAATTGCTAAGTATTTGCCTCAATCTCTTCCTTTCTTGCTCCTCATCTGACTCTTGCTCACGAGTAGACCATTTGGCATTTCTAGCTACAGACTCCTCTCTCTCTCAACCTCAGGCTCAACTACAGCAACAGTTCTGTAGTAAAATAGTGACTCTTGTATAAAATGGCCAAAAAAAATCATACAAGCCCTGAGAGCAACTGAGGATCTATGAAAAGGCAGGAGGCTACAGCAGGATATGTTTACGCATCAGCACATGACAACGTTCAGTTTTTGAATTCTCCCCCCCCCCCCCTTCATATTGTCTGTGGATGCATAACCTATGGATATGGAGGGCCAACTAAATAAGTTATTGTCTATAAAATGAATAGAAACACATTGAACTGTCTTACTTTGTGTCAAGGATTTCGCTTGAATTGTTCATTGGTCCACCCTGCTCAGAATTGTTTCCATTTGGCCCCCAGCAGTAATTAAAATGGGTTATTGAAAAATTACATGTTCGAACTACAGTCCTCCCCTTGGCAGCTATGTTAAATGTCCCCAAATGTGATGTTTCCAAACTGAGCTTTTTTAGAATATAGGCAGTGGGTGAATCTAGGACTTTCTGCATGCAACGGAGGTGGTTTACTTTGTCTGTAAACTCAATTTAGCTATTATGGCTGATAAATAATTGTCACAGTGAATATATTAACGTATTTAAATGATGGAAGGCAGGCCTTTAGCTCTCCTTCAGCAGAACCGTTTGTCATTTAGAGAAAGTAAACTTGCTTTTCTCTGTCTTCTTCCTTCTCTTTCAGATCATATGAGATTATTTTCCTGAGCATCTGATCTCTTTTTGAAAGGGATGGTTTGTGCACAATGCTGTTTACTAGGGAATTTGAACAGAGGAGTGATAATCACAATACATGCTATGAAAACAGATCTGTATAATTTAAATTGTATATATCCATGTGTTTTAATTGCTGAGAAATGTAGTTCAGTGCCTGACTAAAAAAGGAGAACCCCCCTTCCTCTAACATTGTAAATCATGCCTTTAGTGCAGAAAATTGACCTCTTTACCTTCAACTCTGGAGCTCCACTTCACCTGTAATAGAGACAACTTGAAAAGCTGAGAGAAGGTGCTGCCAATTTAGAAGATTTATTGTGGCTAATGTAACAAAAGCTGTTGTTTGTTTTGAATTGAAGCTTTCTTTTGATGCTTCTAATCTTGCCAAGGACTTTATCACATAGTATGAAACTGTACCCCTGAGCTCTGATTTTCAAGGAAATTTGCAATGGCATTTGTTAGATAGCCAGTGTGCTGTGCAATGCCTTCTTTTATATCAGACTACAAACAGTTTCTATATTTTAAAGTTAAGAGGAAAATGTTTAAGGTTAGTAGAGGAGAAAACAATCTGAAAAAAATAGCAAAAAGCTGCACTTTCATCTTCCCTCCACCCTTCAAAGCACCTGTGGGTAAATAAAATAAAATAAAATTGAAAGGTAAGTTATGCCTTTGGGAAAAAAGGAATGCAAGATATTGTCTCTTAGGGCTCATCCAGATAGGCCCTAAAGCACACACTCTTTCACTTCTTCAAGTGGGCATCCAGATGACGTCCCACAGAAAAGCGATTGTATTTGCCACAAATCAGGAAAACTCTGCTTTGTAGTAAATTAATTTGAAAGCCCATTAAATACATGTGTTTGTGAAAGGCCCAAATCTAATGGGTTAAAGCCATGTGTGGACAGGCCAAGTCCCGGGACTTCCCTGCGGCATGTTCAAACATCCATCCTGCACCTTCTGGGCTCCTGGATCCCAGAAGGTTCGAGACTGCCCCCATCCCCTCCCCAAACCCCTTAAGACATAATAGTAACAAGTTTGCACACCATTGAACGTGTTACACAATCTTTATTAAGTTTGTACTAGTGTTTAGTTTCAGTTGTTTGTGCAACTCGCCCCAGTTTTTCTAGGCTTAATTAAAAATAAACACAAATACATACAGTATATTGATTTTAAAGCTATTACAGAAGAACAACATAAATATAATATAATAAAACTATGCTAATCGTAGATTAAATACATACTGTTAATTAGATCAATAGCAGAAATTTCACCAGTTACAAATACAATCTCTCTACTGGCTGAATTAATAACCAGTAAAAGAAAGCAACCTCATTTTTCTCTATTATTTATGCATGTTAATAAGTTGTCAGAAATAAAGAAGGATCTACCCAGTGGTTCTCAACCTGTGGCTCCCCAGATGTTTTGGCCTTCAACTCCCAGAAATCCTAACAACTGGTAAACTGCCTGGGATTTCTGGGAGTTGTAGGCCAAAACACCCGGGGACCCACAGGTTGAGAACCACTGAGAATGTGGTGTAACTAGTTCTAAGGACATATGATCTACCATAATCTAAGGGGAAACTTGCCCCCCCCCTTTTGTGGCAGTGATGATAGGGCATGTGTGGAGTGGCCTTATAATAATATGTCGAGATCCAGATTTTCAAGATATAGTTGCGTTCTTATTTTCAAGTTTGCCTATTTTTGAACTGGGTTGAAATTGTGACCAGTTACATACCAGATTCTATTTGATCTTATAAGCAGAGTAGGGTCAGACCTGATTAGTACTTGGCTGGGAGACTGCCAGTGAATACCAGGTGCTATTGGCTATATTTCAGAGGAAGGAAATGACAAAAACACCTCTTGAGTATTCCTACCTAAGAAAGCCCTGTACAATTAATGAATTTGTCATAAGTCAACAAATACCTTTAAGTCACATACAGAAACTGATATGATCATGTAAAGGGACATTATGATGTTGGGCAACATATGCATTCTCAAAAGCTTTTCAGAGACATTATGGAATGGTCCCAATACGTAATGTTTCCCAGAATACAATAGAACATGTTGTGCATTGAAGTATGTTGTGTATTGGCTCATTTTGTATATCAGTGCAAATTATGCAATGGGAACATCTCATGCAGTGTCCATTATGTATTATTGCAGTTCACTAGCATGTTTGTGTATCATCTCAATAATATACCCCTCCCATTCTTTGGTTATACTGTATATTATAACCTATTGTGCAAGAACCCAGCCACTACGTTAAAATATATCTTTCATGTATTAACTTACCAACAGTGAAAGAAAGAAAAAGTTCTTTATTCATATCAGATGTAACTGATTATATTTTTGTATTTTAAGATTCGTTTTTAAAGTGAAGGACAAGACATCATGCAGTTTAGAAAGGGAGATATAACTTCCTTCATCCAAGAGAGAAGTAATGGCTTCATGGGTTTTGTTTTCTTAAGAGTTCTCTTTGGTTAAAACTGGGCAAATATTGGTAAACTCTCCATTTCTCTATTGTTTGTTGTTGCTATAAAATTAAGTTGTTTATGCACATTATCAGATAGCTCCCGGCTTGCTAGATATCACCCCATCTGTTACATTTATTCAGAGGGGTACCAGACATAAAGCTGTCAGGATAAAATAAATTCTTTATTTTCCACAAGCTGTTTCAGTTCTTGCCTCTTTTTGATAGCAGAGGCAGAGTGAAGTTTATCTTTGAAGGACTAAGAAGATACTGAGATAATTTCCTGCTTCGGAAGCATACATTTCCTGTATTTGCCACAGTTGACATGCTCGGGAGGTTGGGTCTTACAGTACATGCATGATTCAGTGAAGCAGTCACATACTAGTGAACTATCCAAGCATTCCACATTCCTCACATGTTAGTGAACTCTCCACATTCACTCTCCAAACTAGACTCATAGCTAGTTCATTTTGCCATCCCACCACTGAAATAAGAGACCAGGCAACAGTGTGGGTTGAATATGGGCAATTTTTATTTAAATGTTTTGCAACATGTAACTAAAGGGGCATGAACCTTGTGTAGATTCAAGCGGAGATAGTGGCCCTCCATGACCTAACCCTCGGCTAAGTTGGGTGAAACACCTGGGTCACTAGATATAGTAGACTTTAATGTTTCCAGGGCGGCCCCTCAGGAAAATGAATGAAGAATTCCTACCTCGTCCCAATATATTTAATGGGCAGGTGGGTGGGCCTATGATAAGTTTAACTGAGCTCAATAGAGTGAGATGCTCCCTAAGGCACTCTTTTCTATGGAACTATTTTCCAAATGGCCAGTTTTCCTTCATTGTGGGTGGCAAGAGGTTCCCTGCCCCAGCTGCACAGGGGCATGGGAAGCAAATTCCTTGAAGTTTTCACATAAATATTATCAAGAGTGGAATCAATTGGTGGGTAATGCTCACACAGACATAACTACATAGGGGTTGTATGTATAACCAGTGAAATACATCTGTCAAGAAGCACCGTTTTTACAAATACTTTGACATGCATAGCAGCTAAGGAAACCTCTAAAGATGATGTGTTCAATTCTAATAGAACTAGTCCTAGAGTTCCTTAGTTTAAGAAGATTTTTAAAAGCATATTCAACAGAGTGCAATGTTGTTTTGATTGTACTACTTTGGCTTCTTTTTTATTTTCATTGTGTGTTTTAAATCATCAACAACAACAACTCTGTTATATTTCTTCTACTTTGTAGATTAGAATCCCAGGAAAGATAGAGTATAAATAATGATAAATAGATATCACAATAACATCAGCAATAATAGAATTCAGTTGTGGTGAGATGCAAGGACTCTCATTCATTACTTATTACTGGTAGTTACTTAGACCCTTGTACACAGTGCTCATTGCTACTCATAAAGATGTTTAGCCTGAAGACTCTACTAATCCACCAGATGTCTAAGGAAATAAACAGATTCCTACTCAGCATGATATTGGTCTGATTTCCACAAGCAATGATTTGTGTGGTTTTTAACAACTCAGTCTAACCAATTTTGGATACTTCCTGGTCACAATGAACTCACAATCCAGCCATATGCTGAACCATTTAAATGGCTGTTTGACATTCCAATCTTCTATGAAACTGATTTAGTGTTAGTAGCAAGGCATGCTAATGAGCATAAAGCATGCACAGCAAGACCCACTACAAGCATGAAAGCACATCTGAAACCACCAGAGAGCCTAACAGTTCCTATGAGGAATGTAGCACTCATCAATTAAAACAATTATTCAGTTGCGGGAAGGTGTATGGAGATGAGTCTCAGTCTCTCCAAATACAAAGATTTATCTGGGATTGCTTTGCAGTAGCCAAAAGAAATGTGTGCTATACATTCATCACAGAACATGCAAGATGAGGACAGATGATAGACCGAATGTTGTTACAGTATTGTGTTCATTTATCCTTTGTATCGAGAGTATGTGAGCAAAAGTATTACCTAATTTCAACTTTATTGTTATTTCTGCTATGTGCCTTGTGTGAGAATCGCCACAATTAGTCTGTAGAACCTTTAGGCACATGGCGAGCACACGCACACGGCAGCTTGATCCAACGAGATTTATTGTAGGTATAACACCTTTGATGCCAGAACTGGCATCAAAGGGAACAAACATAGCTTATATACAGAACACACCCCCATCACCTGTCCATCACCTCAAAGGCCCAACCCCCCTGGCATGCAATGCCCAGCAGAGGTTGCATCATATCCACCCTGATTCAGCAGTTCCAATGTCCAATGGATATTTCATCATATCCTGCTTTAGTCCACGAGCCAGGGCTGTTCATGCCGGTGTGGTGTGACCTAAGGCCCATTTCCAGCTCTGTGTGTCTTCAAGGCCACACCTGGCAGAGATTATGTTGCTGGAAGGGTATGAGATAAGAGCCCTATTAGCTCTTTTCGACAGACACTTACAGAATGCTCCTCTCCCTCCCCCTGGGGGAAAAGAGGACTCAAAACGCTATCCCACTCTAATCCTATCCCAGCACCAAATAAAGTCATAACTATCTCTATTATCCACAAGGCGAAGTGAGCCCACCTCAGCCTTTCACCAGTTAAACACACACTGGGACAAAGCTTCTTCATACACCAATCTTGAACTCCTACACACTCAGATAACCAGACATTCCTCTATCACAAATGCCTAGCTTGTTCAAGGCCAACTTCCACCCTTAGTCATCTCTAAGCACTCTTCACACGCTACCCTTCTACTACCATGCCCATCATTCTACAATTGCATGGTCCAAAACTCCAAACCTCCATCTGAACCCCCCTTGGGCTAAACTATATATTCCGCATTCACCATCAACCAGGACACACTCGGCTCCCACACTCAGCTTCCCAAACATGTGGGCCTTGTGCACCTTAATCTTACAATGCACACTCATGCAGCCTTTCACTACCGGCCACAAATCACTTTCTCACAAGCCAAAGTGAACATCGCTATCTTCAACCACAATCTAAGTCCCAAGACTCTATAACCTCTCACTCACCACTACCAAAACCCCTAAACACCTTCATCCCTCTACTGCCATAGCAGGAGGTACTAACCCACAAAACTACAATTCCTATGTAACCATCGACCACTACAAAACCTATCACATCCCTAACTAAACCAATTAACAACCCATCGCACAGGAATAAATCAACTGCACATCATCACAGCACAACCCAAAATCACACAACCAAGATTCCAAATCCCATAATTCCCCAAAACCTTCCACTGCAAAAGCAGGAGGTACCAAGTACAAAACTACAACTCTCTAAACGGCTAAAACACATCTTTGCCTTCTCAACCCATAACTCAATCTAAATCCCCACACAACCTTATTCCTCCACTGCAATGGCAGGAGGTACTGACCAAAACTACAATTCTCTAAACAGCCACCAACCACTACACCATCCATCATGCACCACATCAACCTTGACTTCATCAACAAGCTGAACCCATTACACAGGACTATGTCAACTGTGCCAAGCTAATTACACAAAAGAAATCCAATACCCTTGCCACCTTGGCATAAGGCATATACCACTCTCCCATGCGGCAAAACACAGCCATCTAAGCTATCTAGCCATCACATACATCCATGAAAGGAAACATCTACATGAAATCCACACATTCAATTTCAATCCCAACACACCATCCTAAAATTTCCATTCCTCTGAACAAACCACTACACTTCCTTACCTAGCAAGAAGTGCCTGGAAAAACTACAACTCCCTCTACTGTGATGACAGGAGGTACTAACCAAAACTATAATTCTCTACACCATCATATCTAAACCTACATTAACCTCACACAAGAATAATCCATCTGTGTCAAACTACACACATCAATTAAGGAAAGCAACACAAACCCTCCTGCCATCCCTATTCATATACCACTACTACAGCAAAAAGGTACTAACAACACCATAACTTCTGACTCTGAAACCTATCCTCCACACGGAGCACTCCAACACTGGTACGCAGGTATGGCCATCTGCGCTTTAGCAACCTGCACACACCAAATCTTAACCTACATATCCCAAACCAACTCTCTCCTGGCAAACTCAACAGGAGAAAACATCACCTCTTCCAAACTGGCTTGGAAGCCTATCCTCCCCCCACTATCCAACAAACCATCACTCCACGTGAGATGCATCTGCTCTTAAACTTATATGGACACTATCATCCTAAACTAAACAAGGGAAATCTAACATTTCTAACAATAAATGCAACTTATACAAAGCAATATACATTCCCAACTAATACATTAAAAGAAACCTAAAGACAGGGTTGTAATACAATGCAATATATGAACTTCACAAACCCCCATACACTTTCTCCAATTATTAACTGCCTAAGCATGTAAATACATTCTACAAACATGTATTAAACAGCTACATATTTAAATCTGCAAATAATATGACATATGTGAAGCCAAAAGCATACATCGCAATTTCAATAGGCACATAACTCTACACATTATATCACAAAATCCCAGCATCATACAATCCCAGTTCTACACCATCAATTTCTGTCTTATCTAAGCATAGGATTTCGTTCATGTCACATCTGACTTCCAGAACACTTTATTTCCCCAAGAAAACACAATTAGGCAAAGCATATACAATTCATTCACAATTCAACCCCCCAAAGTCAACTCAGCCGTTACCAAAATGCTGGAATGCAGTTCAACTTTAGGAAGCCTCAAGTTCAGTACGTTGCAAAATTCGCCCCTTAATTCAGCAGGGGTTTGCACCCATAGTTCAGGCACCAAAATCTTCTTCGGAGTAACGTTTCCAAACATCCCCTTATTCCATCCTCCCCCCGAGTGACCAAATAACCCTGGGGTTTTATTCAGAACAGGATCAGCCAGCACCACCTCCAAGGACTCTGATTCAGCATTCCTTCTCGAACTCAGGACCTCACTGCACTGGAAATCTTTGTTCAAGATAGGATCAGCCATCATGGATCTCGCCAACTGCTCGTTCTCTTCGTCCACAGCTGACTCGCACTGGAAATCTCCGCTCCGCTGCACCATGGCCGACTCTCTCTCTCTTTCAAGAGGAAAAGCCTCCAACGGCAAGGCCCTTCCTGCAGCTTTCTCCATTACTGGACGCACCTCAGGGGCTCTCTTACTGGATGGGAATCCCCACTCACATCTTCTCCATTTAGCAACTCCACAACTCCACCACTCCCCGTTGCGACCGGCTCCTCCTGGGGAACATCTGCCTGTTGACACTCGTCAGCAACCCACTCGATTAGCACTTCCACCGGTAAGGCCGCGTTCCATGGCTCTCCCTTCTCAGCCAACATCAAGGCAGCGATGCTCTCCCCCTCAATAGCAACTTCACCTTTCCTCTCATCACTCTTGGGAAGCCAGCCATAAAGGATTCCGACCCACACGAAAGCAACGGCCAAAGGGAACATCTGGTTGCTTAAGTTGCTCTCCTCGGAGGTCATCAAAACACTGAGAGCCAATCCAGACACCTCTTCTTCTATAAGCTGAGAAACCTCCTGCCTCCCTTCCCCCTCACTGGCATTTTCACTTTCCAGGAGGAGAAGCATTCCAGGCTTATCTTGCTGCCGCATTATCTCCTCAGCAGCTTGCTCTCCTTCCACTTTTGGAAATTGCAAAACTTTCTCCACACTGTATTCCTCTGCCGTACCTCTCTCAAGAAGCTCGGTCTCCAAGGCAACTGACTGGGCCTCTTTCTCCAGGGCAAAGGTGTCTTCTTCTCTCACCAGCACACTCTCGGCCTCCGGAGCATCATCATAACGGCCTTCCTCCTCGGCTGGGAGACATACCATCATTCCCTGCATTCTTCGGACTCTCTCCTCCAAAGCATCCATTTTTCTCCGAAGTGTGCCCACATCTACCTTTCCATAATACAGGGCCTTCTTCAACTTTTGCAGCTCGCAAAAGCTTCTCTGCACCTCCTGGTCCAACTCCTCCCTGTTCCAAACGGAGGATTGCACAGCACCTTCCTTGCTGCTGCCTGGTCCACCTTGAGCCAGCACCGGGTCCACCTGAACGAACGTGCTTCTCTTCCACGTTGTTTCTCTGGTCCCTCTGGCTCCCAGGAAATCCACCTGAATGGGAGCACGAGCACCCCGCACTCCCATTTCTCTGGATTTAACTCCACTGGAGCCCACCAGAGTAGAAAACATCCTCTGTCTTCCTACTTCTCTGGGCTCGTCCACCTGAGCTGGCATGCCACTCCATACCGCTTCTCTGGACTCTCGGGATCCCACCTGAGCGGAGGCACTCCAAACCGCTTCTCTGGGTCCCACTCCAGCCCCTCGATAGCCCACCTGAGCGGAGGCACTTCCAACCGCTTCTCTGGGCACTTCCTGGGCTCTTCTTTCGCCACACTCCTTCCAGGAAGGCTGGGACAGGCCAACTTCCGTCCTCTCCTTCCCATACGGTCTGCAGAGCTTGTAGGCAGTCATCTCCAAAGGGATGCTCCATCTACTCGTCTCGGCTCCGTCTTCATCCGCGTCACTGTCGTCCCAGAACTCCTCGGGACGCACCCATTCCACTCCTGTGAAGGGTTTCAACATTGCGGATGGCTACACAAGCCCTCAGCAGAATCTTCTATGGTAGGCTGTGGAGTTCTGGCATTCTGTGAGAAACGCCACAATTCGTCTGTAGAACCTTTAGGCACACGGCGAGCACACGCACACGGCAGCTTGATCCAACGAGATTTATTGTAGATATAACACCTTTGATGCCAGAACTGGCATCAAAGGGAACAAACATAGCTTATATACAGAACACACCCCCATCACCTGTCCATCACCTCAAAGGCCCAACCCCCCTGGCATGCAATGCCCAGCAGAGGTTGCATCATATCCACCCTGATTCAGCAGTTCCAATGTCCAATGGATATTTCATCATATCCTGCTTTAGTCCACGAGCCAGGGCTGTTCATGCTGGTGTGGTGTGACCTAAGGCCCATTTCCAGCTCTGTGTGTCTTCAAGGCCACACCTGGCAGAGATTATGTTGCTGGAAGGGTATGAGATAAGAGCCCTATTAGCTCTTTTCGACAGACACTTACACCTTGATTGTGTCGAGGTACATGTTGTGCAGGCCTGGCTAATGCAGGACACTGGAGATATGCTGCAGGCTTCCATAGAAGAAAAAAGTCACAGGGAAATTTCAGACAAATGTCATTTTCTGAAAATGACTCCTTTCTTCAGGAAGGTGGTGGTGTGTCTTCCTTTAATGCTGTAATTTAAATGTAACATTAACTAAAGTGCATCAGGAAAGTATCACATTTTATCTATGATGTAGTTACATGTTGCACAGCAGATATACTGGACACCCATAATCTCACATCCATCTCTAGATTAATGGTGCTCCTTCTTAAGGTATGAATGACAATATGATTGTGAAAATATATATATATATATATATATATATATATATATATATACACACACACACACACACACACACTAGCTTGGGGACCCGGCCCTGCCCGGGTCATTTGAGAAGTGCAGCAGGATGTAGAGTGGGTCATGGGGGCTCTGTGTGCCAAGTTTAGTCTTGATCCATCATTATTGGGAGTTGCAGTGGTATCATGAAATTACTGAAGGTAGTGCAAGTCCCATCATCTCTGTGTGTCCCGTCCCCCCCAAAGTGTAGTAGGATGTAGATTGGGTCATGGGGGCTCTGTGTGCTAAGTTTGGTCTGTATTGGTGAATGGATGAGGGATGCATTGTTTTTCGGAAGTGAGTGAAGGTACTTCAAGTCCCATCATCCGTGGTCCGTCTCACAGTAAACTGCACCAGGCTGTAGAGTGGGTCATGAGGGCTCTGTGTGCCAGATTTGGTGTTGATCAGTCATTGGATTAGGTTTGTAGCAGGATTGGGAAGTGAGGGAAGGTACTACAAGTCCCATCATCCATGTTCTGTCCCCCTCCGAACTTCAGTAGGATGTAGAGTGGGTCACTGGGGCTCTGTGTGCCAAGTGTGGACTTTCTCGGTGTTTGTTGGGGGCCACAGTGGTCTGTGGGAACAGAGGGGTGTAAAAGTACTACAAATCCCATCATCCATTGTCAGTCCTCCCCCAAACCTCACCAGGACGTGAAGGCAGTCATGGGGGTTATGTATGGCAAGTTTGGTCTCGATCAGTGATTGGATGAGGGTTGCAGCAGACTTTGGAAGTGAGTAGAGACACTTTAAGTCCCATCATCCATGGCCCACCCTCCTCCGAACTGCACCAGGACATAGAGTGGGTCATGGGGGCTGTGTGTGCTGAATGTGGTCTGTATTGGTCCTTTTTGGTGGCCTCAGTGGTCTGTGGGAACCAAAGTCTTGGAAAGTACTACAAATCCCATAATACGTGGGTCGTGTCATAGGGGGGTTATGTGTACCAAGTTTGGTGCAGGTCCATCACCCGCGCTGGTCGCTGTGGCCTGTGAAAGTGGTTGCCACATATCCGCCCTGGCCTGTGAAAGTATACCGGTGTAAAACAGAAAGGAGTTAAAAAAAAATGGAAAAGGCCTGCATGGAATTAGCAGTAAGGTCCAATGAGGCTGGGTGAGGGGGCTTGGGCCAGAATTATTTATATAAGCATTAAAAGGCATTAGAGAAAGGTATTTATTGTTTTCTCTTGTGTCTTTTGAGTGAAGTAAGGCCTTACCTTGTAGAGTGACAGTGCCTGTTCTAAAGATCCTGTCAGAAGCTGCCTTTCTCTGACACTGTGTTGAAGAGGGAAGATGGATGCCACTTTTGGGCCTATCTGGGAGAAGGGATTTGTAGGGGCTACAATGTTTTCTGGGAAGTGAATTGGGATGCAAATCCCATCATTCGTCGGCCATCCTGCCCTAAACTCTATTTTGGGGCCTGTAATGTTATGGCCTGCTATTGGTGCATAAAGGGTGCATGGCAGGCAGCCGTTTTCTAAAAGCGGAGGGGAGGAGAATACAGGAATCCATTTTGTTTTCACAGAGCCAAGTGGGGATGGTGCATTTTTCCCCTCAGAAGAAATGTTGATGTGCATTTTTGCTGGCCCTCAGTGGGAAGAAATCCTGTTGTTTGAATGTAGAGGCCTGGATTCTGGGTTGCTGGCTTTTTCCCCTCAGTGGGAAGAAATCCTGTTGTTTGAATGTAGAGGCCTGAATTCTGGGCTTTTTTGCTGGAAATCCTGTTGTTTAATCAGTGGCTATCAATGCCCTCTGTCTGGTGCCTTAGAATTTTGGAGTGGCGAGGCTGTCCAATCAAAGGACTTTATGCAAATAGCTGCCACATATCCGCCCTTCCGCCCTCCGCATACACACATACACACATACACACATACAAACATTCCGTTTTATAAAGGTATACAGATACAGATATATACACACACACACACACACACACACACACACACACAGTATATATATATATGGCTTTGTTGCTGTTGCCAAGTTCACTTTGACTTATGATGACCCTAAGACTGAGAGACTTTCAGGTCATCCTGTTATCAACCCAGGTGTTGTGAAGTCATGGCTGTGGATTCCTTGGTCGAGTCTATCCATCTGGAATGAGGTTATCCTTTCTTTCTACTTCCTTTTACATTACTCAGCATTGGTATATTTTCTAATGAGTCATATCTTCTCATGAGATGTCTAAAGTACAACAGTTACAGTTTAATTATCTTGGCTTCTAGGGAGAGTTCAGACTTTATTTACTCTTGAACCCATTTGTTTGACTTCTCTGCTGTAGAACTCACTTCCAGAACCAGATTTACAATGACTTGCTTCTCTTCCTATCAGCTTTCTTCAGTATTAGTGACTTTGATTACCAATTGTTGCATTCTATGTCTATCTCTACACTAGTAACAATGACATATTCGGTCTCTAGTTGGGTCTGACTAGATTAGAATAACTTTATTGTCATTGTACATCATATAATGAAATGAAATGCATCCCCAATACACAGGATTGTAGAATTATAAAAACAAAACACCAAACCTTCCACATTCTAATCACTATTGCCCAACCCTTAATATCACATCAGTGTGAAACCATAGAGTTCAGTATAGTCACAATCTGGGATAAAATCTATCTCCCAGTCTATTTGGCCTTGTAAATTTCAATAGATCAGTATGATTAGGCTCTGAGTTGCATGCTATTAGGTCCAGAAATCTTGTGTTTTTGAAACAAATTGGACTACATAGTTCAAGATAGACTCAATCTAAGGCTGTGCTACGATACTGGAAGATAGAATTGTTTATAACTTCTGCTATGGATTATTCCCAGGTGATCCCCAAAGCCTACTTTTGAAAAGTGTTGGAATAAGAGGAAAAGCTTTTCAGATGCACAGGCTATTGAGATTTATGATAATTTATAATGTTAAAGCGATACAGTATTGAGTAAAATTAATTACTAATTCCACCTGAATTAAAAACTCTGAAAAAATATAAACCAGCATTTCTGCAAATTTCATTAATTGAAAGGATTGTTTTTAGTTAGGGCAATGGATTCAGTTTAGGCCATGAAATTCAAGATCTGTATTGGTCTGAGAGAAAACAGTCTGTTCATATTGTAAGAAATAATATATATATAAACTTTATTTATAAGCCGCTTCCCTCTCCCCAAAGGGGACTCGGAGCGGCTTACATGGGGCCATGCCCAAACCACAAATCACAAAATATCAGACATCAAAAAAAATAAACACAATAAAAACAGTAAACACAGTAAAATGAATACATCTAACAAAAACACAATACAAATGTGTCTAAAACAGAAGGAAAAAGGAAGACGAGAGGGTGGGCCACATGTACATATAAGATGTTTAAAAACTGGGGGAGATAAATGGAGTAGGGCCAAAATGTGAAGAGTCGCAAAGGGGAAAGAAAACCAAAAAAACGGGCATTGAAGGATCTAGTCTCCAAAGGCTAGGCGGAAAAAACAGGTTTTCAGTTGTCCCTTAAAGGCTTCCAGTGATGAGAAATATGGAACTGTGGGCAGCTCCATGTTTTGTAATTTTCTGTATTCTGTAGAGAATATTCTGTAGAGAATAAGATATAGATAATACATAAAGATATTTATAGAAACTTATTTCCTTGTATTTATATTATCTATTGTCCACATCTTGGGAAATTTCCTGCAAACAGCAATCTTATATAACATTTTGAACCATATGACCTCCTGGTCTGGTCTTAACCTAAGGCTTCTTGATAGAGACAATTTTCTTACACAATTAAACTAAGATTGCATAAGACAGAAACTTGGCAGTGGTGGGCAAAGTGCGACCTGCAGACTATTTTGGGTAAAACTTCCAGACATTTTCCCCAAAATGCCATAAGATAATCTTTAGAAGGTGTGGAAGGCATTTCCATTATGTTTTGAAGTCCCTTCCAATCTCTTTGCATGGGGCACCAGAATTGCCACACGTCAATGAGGAATCCATTGCCCCACACCCCCATCACCAGGAAGCTGATCCAGCATGGGGAAGTGTTGTCTACACTGCTCCCCACCCCCATTGCTTCAGGTGCAACAAAAGAGGCCACCTGTGTTGCTGCCATGGTGGCAGGACCATAGCCAGAGGGGAGAATTAAGGGTTCGTATTCCTCCCAAAAGGGTGCTAACCCCCCAAAACCTGGTTTACTCAAGAATTGTAACTGGTTAACCAAGTTATGAGTAAACCAAGTTTATTTTTTAACCGGACACATTTCAGGGTCAGGTAGAACTTTTAACACCCCCCCCCCCCCGGCCTATGGCCCTGCATGGCGGCATATGCCAGTTCCGCATTAGTTGACCCATGGAGCCCCGCTGGAAGTTCCTCTGCATCGTGAAATGGTAACCAGCAGGTTCTGTGTGTCATCTAAGGCTAAACTAGCATATGCCACCAAAGTAAGCCCTGTCTGATGAGGTTGCTGGACATCCAATGATCAAACGATCTTTTGCATTTTTTGAAAATGGTTTTGCCTCAGAATGACCAAAATGTCATCTAGGACTTCAAGAAAATCCTCATGCTCCCCAGATGACATTTGGGGGCAAAATCAATTTATCTGTGTGTGAGAGAGAAGGTATAGTGTATTATGTATTGATCTGTTGTGAGCCGTCCCGAGCCACTGGGGGGGGGGGGTAGACAAATGCAAATAAATAAATAAATAGTGGAGAGGACCCTATAAGGTCTTCTGATGGGTTATTGTGGCTATACAAAACTGTCTACCACTGCTCTATTATATGAAAATAAGCATTAGTATCTAGACAGGAAAAAGAAGAATCTGCAAAAGAGCAAATCAAAGAATCATAAGAAAGTGGGAACAAGTGCTGCTGCTTCTGGAAAGATTTGCTGGCCCTTGAGTAAGGGCTTTATTATACTATGCTGCTATTCCCCTAAAATCATATTACTATGGATAGAGGATACATGCCAGGTTGAGCATCTTCAAAATTGCCCCTCAGTCCAATAATGCAATTGCACCAACTTACCATTCCATGGTGATGGGATCATACTTGTGCACACTCTTGGTGCCTCTCTTTCCTGCACTACAGTGGTTCCTGATTTTTTTTTAATTATCATTTATTTTTCCAGTGCAATTTAGCATTAAAAACAAAACAAATAAGCAAATTTGTGTTTAAAGAAACAGCTAATTTGGGTATAGGAGGAGAGTTAATAATCCTGCCTCTTGATGACATGTTACTGCCAACATGCCGCCACAGAAGTGCAAGGAATGCATTACATTAGAAATGTGATTGGAACATTGTGGAAGCTATTGGTGTGTCTTATCCATTGATAGCTAGTGATGGAAGAATCATGGAAGGGATGGAAGGCAAATTGGTAGCGATATGCACATAGCATCATGTGATAGGGATTCCTATCATGTGATAGGCAATGTCAGTTTCCTTGCCTCATGTAATAGACCTAAATGTCTAATTCATAGCTGACACTGTCAGTCATACACTAAAGAATGCATTCAAAACAACAAATAATATTTACATTCTGTGCAATGCTAAAATATATGCTAATTTGTGGCAGTTTATAGCTTGACAGTGAGACTGTGAATCCACTCTGAAGGAACTGTCCAAGGTGCTGATACCTAACACCATGGGCAACTTTAAGGTTGCGAGTGGAGTGTGTTCAGTGCCTTACCAACTTGAACATCAGTGCTTTTTCTGAGGAATCTTCTTGTGAAATGTTGTACAGGAGGGATTCCCAAATCTAAAAATTTCAAGTAATTTTAAAGCAAACACACATTTTTTCATTGGTCAAAATCTGAAATTCTCCACGCAGATGTCTAAGATAGTGACAACTTTGTTTTCTGATGTTCAGTGCACACAAACTTTGTTTCATGAATGAAGTTAGTAAAATATTGTGTATAAAATTACTTCAATGCTATATATAAGGTGCATATGAAACATAAATTAATGTCTTGTTTAGGCTTGGATCCCATGTCTATAATAGCTCATTATGCATGTATATGCAAAAAGTATTCCAAAATAAAAAATTAGGAAACGAAATGTAACATATTTCTGGTCCCAAACATTTTGAATAAGTGATACTCAGCCTGCATTTACTCCCCCAAAATTATACATAATGCTTTGTAACAGGAACACAACTTACAGAATCAAATAATTTATCAATAGCTACACATAGATGATTTTATAAACCCTTCTATTACGAAGCTAATAATGGAGCTATTCAGGATACAGGATAGAGAATCAATTGGCCACGCTTATAGATGTGTGACTCACAATGATTAATTTGGATTAGATCATTGCATTATTTAAGATTGGGCACAGGATCAGGTTATTGCATCTCCTAGTCTTATTTTCCTTTTCTCGGGACCTTTTAAATAAGAATAAATGTCCACCTAACACAATGGAGAGCTTTAAGAGACAAAATAGTTTGTTTTGCTCTGCTAATGCTGATGATATTTTTCCTGTTCTCACTATTTGCCCTTGCTCTCCATTTTTGATTTAAACTAAGGAATTTAGACAAAAATGTTTTTTTAATTTTTAAAAAAAATTTAAAGTATAATAAACTGAAATTTTAATACCCCAAACATCAATTTAGCACCAAAGCAAATTACTCATAACACATTTTATATTCTTAAAGTAACAAAGGGACTGCTGATATATCAAGAAGTACAGTATTAGCCCTCACCCCCCAGTTTTTCCAAAAATCTCAATTCTTTTCTCACCATTTCTTCTCCCCATCCCCTTTTGAATTCAGAATTTCTGGAAATTTATATCTGCATTCCAATGAAGAATTATATATGTATGATGAAAATTATAATCGTTTTTTTTTAGTAACTAATCAGAGTAGAACTGCTTGATAGGCATAGGTGAAATATTCTCTATCAGCAGACTGCCACTGGTTTTGTTTCCTCTTTTAGCATATCTCCTGATACCCTTACTTTCAGCTCATTTGTTTCCTGAACCAGAACATAAGTTGAAAATTGGACTGCGATTCCCAAGACCCACCAGCCGAAATGGACACGAAGCTTCATCAGAGTAAAAACTCCTCTGAACGGAATGAAATACTGTTAATAAAATATAAACGTATTTCATTCTGTTCATAAATATGTGATGGGAAGTTATAGGGAGGAGGGAACAAGCTTGTTTTCTGCTGCCCTGGAGACTAGGACATGGAGCAATGGCTTCAAACTACAGGAAAAGAGATTAACTGAACATTAGGAAGAACTTCCTGACTGTGAGAGCCGTTCAGCAGTGGAATTCTCTGTCCTGGAGTGTAGTGGAGGCTCCTTCTTTTGAGGCTTTTAAATAGAAGCTGGATGGCCATCTGTCAGGGGTGCTTTGAATGCGATTTTCCTGCTTCTTGGCAGAGGGCTGGACTGGGTGGCCCATGAGGTCTCTTCCAACTCTATGATTCTATAAGTGAAGTATGAGGCTGGGTCAATAAGTCTGTGACTTTTTAAAGATAAAAAATAATTTTATTTTTCAACGTAGTCTCCTTTGAGCTCTATACACTTTGTCCAACGTTTCTCCATTTTTTTTATCCCTTCCAAAAAATAAGATTTGTCAAGGTCATCAAAATAGGTTTTTGTTTGTGAGATGATTTCACTGTTGGAGACAAATCTCTTTCCGCCAAACCATTTCGTCAGGTTTGGAAATAAGAAATAGTCACTCGGGACTAAATCCGGAGAATAGGGCAGATGAGGGAGCAATTCGTATCCCAATTCATGGATTGTTGCCATGGCAACTGCACATTTGTGCACCCTTGCATTGTCCTGGTGCAAAAGAACATTTTCTTGGCCAAATACGGTCAGTTTTTTTTCAAATCCTCATTAAATCAACCCAATAAGTTGGCATAATATTTGCCATTGTTTGTTTTACCCTTTTGAAGGTAGTCAATGTGGATTATACTGCGTGCATCCCAAAAAACAGTTGCCATGACTTTATTGTCTGACAAACCCACCTTGGCCTTCTTTGGCACTGATTCATCCTGATAAATCCACTGTTTTGACTGCTGTTTGGTCTCTGGTGTGTTGAGGTGGATCCACGTTTCATCCACGGTTATGAAACGGTGCAAAAACCCATCCATATTGCAGTTGAACAGTGCCAAACAGTCCTGCGAAATTGTCACACGATTGTGTTTGTGGTCGATGCGGCACCCATCTTGCGGAAAGCTTTCTCATACCCAAGTGATCATTTAAAATTGAAACCACTGAGCCATGTGAGATGCCTATGGCTTTCACAATCTCTCGCACTTTCAATCTCTGATCGGCCAACATCATATCGTGATTTTTTTCAATTGTTTCGGGTGTAGAGACATCAACTGGGCATCCAGAACCTTCGGCATCTTCCGTGCTTGTACAGCCACAACGAAATTCCGTAAACCACTTTTTAACCATTGAAATTGATGGTGCAGAGTCCCCATAGTATTTATCAAGCTTAGCCTTGGTTTGAGTGATGGGGTTTTTTTCCGTAAAAAATAATGCTTAATGAGCACATGAAATTCACTTTTTTCCATTTTCTCCATGTGGTAGTTTGCTATCAATGGCTGTCAAACACAAACTAAATGACGCAGCTTATTCAAATTTTGACAGGAGTGAACTAACAGATGCCTGTTGACAGGAGCAGTGTTGCCCTTTCAGTAAAGAGGCGGGAAATTCAAAAGTCACGGACTTATTGACCTGCCCTCATACTGTTCTAGGTCAGAATTACAAAAAGTGTTTATTGCTTTGCTTCAGATCATTTGGTTTCACTTTCCAGTCTGCTTGTCATCAAGCCTGTGTACCTGAACCCAAACTGACTGCGAAATAGATTAATTCTTGTTGGAACAATCACAAATTTGACTTCCCATGCAAAAGGATCCTAAGACTTGAGAGCACTAACGTTTCAGTTCAGTGAAGCTCATAGCTCTGATGTCTGGATTGGGAGTTAAAGTAATGGTATAATTGGAAATCTATTTATACCTGTGTGATTGCATATCGCCTTTATGGAACATTTAATCTTAAAAGCGTTCCATGGATTGGACATTATTGAGAACCGAGGCAGAGCTGCTTAGGCACATAGTGAGTGAACTTATTTGAGTTATACAATGCTGTATAGAATACTGTGGCAATGTGAGGTGTGCATTGCTGAGTCTTAGAAATAAGGAAAACAGTACTAATTTATTTAAATGTATTCTCTACCTACTGTGCTTCATGTGAGAAAAAAATGAATAGATTTTATATCATATGCTTAATAGTAAATAGAAGTCAGAAATATTTGTGTGGAATTCAGTGATAGGTTTGCATGGAGTTGAAAAAATGGAAATGAAGAGTTGCAGAAGTACTTGCGCAAGCGTAATTCTCCAGTTTTTAAGGTAAACTTTTGGGACAGTCTGAAAAGGGCAAGGCGCTCCATCACTTCTCATTAATTTGAGGGGTTGAACTTTTTTGTGCAGTTTATCAGCTAATCTGCATCCGTCTGGAGATTCTTTTCATCACCTTTTGGTCAATTGGCCTCCCAATTGAATGGTTTATTCAAGTAGAGCTGAATCAACACTCTTAAGCATTGCAAAGTCAGGATATTTAAGACTGGAGAAGCAGTAGTCTCTCTGTGTTGCTGAAGGCTTTCATGGCCAGAATCACTGGTTGCTGTGACTTTTCTGGGCTGTATGGCCATATTCCAAAAGCATTCTCTCCTGACATACACCTACATCTATGGCAGGCATCCTCAGAGGTTGTGAGGTCTGTTGGAAACTAGGCAAGTGGGGTTTATATATCTGTGCCATGTCCAGGGTGGGAGAAAGGACTCTTGTCTGTTGGAGGCAAGTGTGAATGTTGCCATTGATCACCTTGATTAGCATTAAATGTCCTTGCAGCTTCAAAGCCTGGCTGGTTGCTGCCTGGGGATCCTTTGTTGGGAGATGTTAGCTGGACCTGATTAATTTTTGTCTGGAATTCCACAGTTTTTTGAGTGTTGCTCTTTATTTACTGTCCTGAATTTAAAGGTTTTTTAAATACTGGTAGCCAGATTTTGTTCATTTTCATGGTTTCCTCCTTTCTGTGGAAATTGTTCACACACTTGTGGATTTCAATGGCTTCTCTGTCATGGTGGTTATTTTGAATAGTTCAGTATTTCTGTGTTCTCAAAAAATATGCGGTGTCAAGAATCAATCCGGGCCAGCAAACACTTTCCAAAAAGGATCCCTCAGGCAGCAACTAGCCAGGCTTTAAAGCTGCAAAGCCCTTAAATGTTAATCAAGGTGAGCAATTGCAAAATTCACATTTGCCTCAAGAAGTCAAGAGTTCTTTCTCCCACCCTGGATATTTCACAGCTATAAACTCCACTTGCCTAGTTTCCAACAGATCTCACAGCCTGCTATTGATGTGGGTGAAACTTCAGGAGAGAATGCTTCTGGAACATGGCCATACAGCCCGGAAAACTCACAGCAACCCAATAGTCTCTCTATTGTTCCTTTAGGATATTTGCCTTAGTATACAAATATATACTTCACTCATGGAGGAATACAGATTTTTCAGTATTTAGGCACATTATATTCATTAATGAATTACAGGTAAGACATTAGCCATTACATGTACTGTATGATACTTCTTACACCAAATAGGAGTACTCTAACTCGTATAACTTTTGTGGAGAAAACACACAGGCATCCAAAGAATACCATATGTGGACTTTGCTATTATTGCAGCATCCATAATATATCAATCCATCCATAATGGGAATCTATTATAATTACATTGAATAATATTGAACATTTGTCTCTTTATATAAGAACTTTATCCTAATAGCAGCTGATTTCTTATCAGCATTGTCAGAGTCATTAATTTAGCTGTCATATACTTCTATGGGTGATGGATGCTAGGCCAAGCCCATCTCCCCGGAAATAGTTTTGTAATTTCTTTGGCTTCTATACATTCATTCATGGATCTTTACTAGCCTCCACTTAAACAATATTAATTTGATTGTATAAATATATATTATGTAAATAATTATGCTCATCCAATCAGATCTGATGTCTTCTTGGTGTTTACTTGTGATGTTGCATTTGAAAACTGGTGCTTCTTGGTTGACTTCCATCTGACAACATTAATCAGCTCACACTAATAACTTTCTGTAAGTGTTTTCATTACAGGTCGATCCTTTATGTTCTCTTTCAGATCATTTCTTTCGTTATCATTTTGTTTCCAGTTAAGTTGGCTTTGCGCCTGGAATTGGTTAGTACATAGGCTCCTGGCAGTACACAAATATTCCTGATTTATATTTTACAAACTTATTTCATTGCTATTCAGGGCTTCAGGGTCTTAAATTTCATAAAATCCAGCCCAGAGCAGTGCTATAACATCACAAAAAAGCCAGATGTTGGCACAATGGCTTCTTTAAAATGATGAACACATGATGAGCTAAGTGCCCCTTCCTTCTTTCCTTCCTTTCCTTTCTTCTCTGTAGAGTGGTTCTTGGTTTTTTAAACCACAGTTTTCTGCACCATGGTTGAGTGGTTCCCTACAAACCAGGATCCCCAAACTAGTGCCAAAGAAATGTTGACATCTAATATATTTCCAGTTTTAGTCTTTTCTGCTGAGTTTGCCAGAACTGCATTTTAAAAACAACCAAATTATGGGGGTTTCCCAGTGCTATCAATAGAGATTATATTGTGTGATCAGTAGATATTATTATAGTTTATAACGCATTATATGTTATCAGTAGAGATTATATTATTAGTCCAAGGAGTAGCACTATCTTTATGTTGCCTTTGCACTGAGTGACCCAAGTTACCACTTGAAAAGAAGCTGCTTTTGAGAACTAAATGTAGATTCTTTATGAATTGAGCTCAAGGCCATTCTTTCAGAAGGCATGGGGGAAGGACAGGGAAATAGGACACACACTTAGGCAATGCTAATTTCTCTCCCTTAAACAACCAGCTAGTCTGGTTGGAGTCTCAGGAAGAGTGAAAGGTCAGTACATTCTTGCCTCACCCCACTATCAGAACCTGAATGGCTGCCTTTGTCGCTTACAGCCTTATCTTTTCCCCTTTAAGTCAAAAGAGAGTCCCACTGATTTCAATACAACTGATGGGGCATGTGAGTATGCTTGGGATTACAAACCCAGTTCTCTTTTGCTCTTTTTTAATGTATTCACCCTAATTTATTTTGCTACCCAGTATTAAATGCACAATGAAGTTGATATTCAATGTTAATTCGACAGGTGATTTAAATGCACAATGAAGAAATTAAAGTATAGTCTATATAATGACTATCCCTGCAAAGTTTTTCGTCTGCTGTAGAATCCAACAGACGATCTTAAATTTCAGTCTTGACATCTGTGCTAGCTTCACGCATGCATCTATATAATATTTATATACACACACACAGTCATACTAGAAACAAGTGGTGGTAAAATAAATAAATAAATAAGGCAGAAATGCAGTATTTTTTCCTTGTTAAATCTCATGTCCTTTTTATGCCTTAGATTTTTTTCAGACTGGCAAAGATATGTTTCTTATGGAAACTTGGCTTCATGGTCCTAAGGAAAGCATAGTTTAGATAATCACAAGTATTTACATATGTATAAGCAAAATTCCTACAAAGCTCCCAGATTGTGCTTCAGGGCAGACACTCCTCCCCTCCTCGTTCTTCTTTTCTTTTTTGACAGCCAGTTAATAAAGACTCAACAATAAGCAGCTGCTTGTGATGTCATTTGGGACTTTGTCCACAGAGCTTGTATTTACAAGTAGAGAGCGGCAGAAAAGCGAACTGGCAGGAAACTTTAGGTCTGCAGTTACAGTAGGACTTCAGCAGTGCTCTTGGTGAACTTGAGGGCTAACCCAGTACTCCTCAATCCAGATTTCTAGGGTTTGGGAAATAAGCCAAAGTCTTCACTGAAAAGATTTATGGACTTCAGGAAACTTTCATATGGTTTGGATTTCCCTGCTGTTGGAGCGTGTTTTAACTGAACAACAATAAGTAAGAGGATGTTGTTGTTGTTGTTTTTGTTGTTGTTGCTGTTGCTGCTGTTGTTAATTTATTAGTTTCCCCGTTCTAACGTTCTACACTCACTCTTTTCCCTTAATGTTATTGCATATATTATCTTATAGCCTCACTACCACTGTTTGTTTTTAATTATAATGGTGACAAATGTGCTGCTATTAGCAAAAATTACAGTCACTTCAATATGTTTTAGGCATTTGTGCATAAAATAGGAATGCTGTTGCTGAGTGAAAATGTGACTTTCAGTCCTTTGTTTGCATTTTTATGTTTATGTTATGCTGCTCTTTTCAAAGGAATCATTCCATCTGTGTACAACTTTAAGGCAAATATCATCATGAATATTTTGTCAAGCAAAGAACTTGACAACATTCTCACCCACCCCTTGTGGCTTCAGTGTTAATGCCTGGATTAAATTAGAATTAGCATTTCAAAGATGGATTGCTTGCTTTGACAACAATGAGGTTTATAAAAGCCACAGACTATGCAGTTTTATCCCAAGTCATAGTACAAGTTTTGAAAAATGAGATGTTTGAAAGTTAAGGCATCACAAAATGTTTAACTTCTTGCAACTGTGCTAGAAAAAGTCTTCTGCTTTTAAAAAAGTCATGTTTGCATGATTTTGTTGATAAGTAATTGCATAAGTGATGGACAATCGATCATATTAGCCTCTGATTGTGTAAGGGTTGTCTCTCTAGTGCAGCATCCTAAAATTTCAGAATTCTTCGTATACATTCATTAAAATACAAATGAAGTTGCATGAATATTTTCTTAGCAGAGGAAAATAGGGGATGTTAATTCCCCCCCCCCCCCAAATCTCCCACTCCTTGTCCCCACAGGGCAAGTCTTTCAGGGTAATCATACACATGATGTTTAGAAAGTAAACAAAGTTAGACTTAATGAGTTGTATTTCATTAGACATCTTGCTACATTCAAGTAGCCTTCCTGAAAACACTTCTGACAAAGTCATTGTAGAACTTTTACAGAAATCGCATCTAGGGACTGCATATCTGCTACAGTAGCTTCTCATTCCTACTCATCCTATGGAATGAAATATAACTACCTGCTTCTCTTGAAATTTATTTCTCTAGTCATAAAGGGGTAATGTACAGTAGCTTAAGAAAGAATCCCATCACTACTTTTGTGGTGCAACTGTACCTTTTCAATTACAGGGTGTGACCTAACTAAAAGCTGGATGAAAATTACCATTTGGTTCAATTGATGTACTTTGTGCATTGTTGTCCACATCAAGCTGACAATAAGCTAGGCAGTCAGAAGAATGTGCTTTGTAGAACAGGCGACCATTGGCTTCTAGTGCTGAGTTCCTTTAAAAAATCCTTTAGTTTTAAGAATACTGACAATCTGGACAGGGCAAATGACATCAGATGTATCACTGTTTGAAACTTAAAAAATATATCTCCAGGAATGGAAAATTCACAGACTCCGTTGCCAATAGAATTATAAAGTTGGGTCAGACCACAAGGGCCACCCAGTCCAATTCCCTGCCGTGTAGGAATGCCAGTCAAAGCACTTCCAACTGATGGCCATCCCACCTCTGTTTAAAAGCCTACAGAGAAGGAGAATCCACCACCCTGCAAAGTAGCACATTCCACTGTTGAACAATTACTGTCAGGAAGTTCTTCCTAATGTTTGGGTAGAATTCTTCTTCTGCTATTTGAATCCATTGCTCCCTGTCCTAGTCTCCATTGCAGCAGAAAACAAGCTTGCCCCAGTCTCAATGTGACATCCTTCCAAGTACTAGTATATTTTTGAAATCAAATAGGAAGAAAACAAATTGCTTTGTAAGACTTAGCCTTATGGTGCTTTTGGAGTTTGAAGCAAGAACAGGATATCATAGAACTTCATCACATGGGTAAAACCCCCTGTCCTATAACAGTTTCACGTCACTTCAGGGACAGAGCACACTGGATCCCATCAGACAACATAGATCTACTTCTGGCAGGGCTCCCTCCCTAAAGTGAGGTGAAACTATTGTAAGAGCCAACAGCGAGAACACTGGAGTCTTCCCTCCCATGGGATGAGGTAAGGGGTGATACGCGTGCCAGTTCCCCATGCCCCACATCAGATTTGCCATGATCCATGGCAAATCCCTCTGCTATCACCCACAATGTTGACCTCAATGTGATTAGGTCCTTAGAGAAGTCATTCAATAACTACCTTTTGAAATTTCTACAGTTATTTTTGTAGTTTCCAAGTGCTGTCCCGTGATGAATCTCTATAGATGACAATATAATTTAGCTTCTTAGCTAGCTATTACTACAATCTGTATGTTTGATGGAATTACTCCTTGTCTTCCAACATTACTGTCTGGTATTTTAAATTTACACCAATACTATAGGGAGGAGAAGCTGAAGCTATAAGTGATACACCACTGAATCTTATTGCCATGTTTGTTATAGTTCATTTCAATCTCATTTGTATTTAGCATCAGTTGGTTTACCCTAGAAGCCAAGTCCACATCAGGTAGCTCCTTCTGTCATGCATTCAGTGAAAGTTAAAGAGGGAATTAAGGGCTACCGTCTAGCAGGCACACCCTGTACAAGAATGCGAAATGTCTTTTATGTGCATACCGGTTAGAAGTTTAAAGTTCTGCTTCAAGATCAGAAAATCTGGCCAATGAGAATTCCCATTTGTATCAAAGACATACATACTTTTGAGTATTTGTTTGTTTGATTGATTCATATTTATTTATTTATGACATTTCTACCCCACCCTGGAGGGGACTAAAGGTGGCTTACACATAAAACAATGATGCCATAAAACAATGTAAAATTAAAATAAACATTTAAATAGAATTATAAAATACATTAAAAACAATTAAAACATTTAAGACAATATCTTCACAATTAATCACGTAATCCTCACATATCCCATCTTTGACTTGCCACAAGTTATGAGATGGTTCACAAGTACAACCCCCATGAACAACTAAAACGGAATATAAAAGTTGATTAAAAATAATAAAACAAAAATCAATGTTTAAGAATAGTTCTAAAATACTTTTAAAATATAATAACAAACACAACACACACCATAAAAGCTTTGTCTACTACAACAAGTTAGGAATTTGCTGTCAGTAAGAAAAACAGCAGGGAAGGGGCCTCCCATGTATACTTGCATGCAATAGATTTACACACAATCATGCAACCATAGGGAGCAGGGAGCTAGCAGATAACAATTGGTTTGATAGTGAGGATGCTTAGTGACAAAATCCCATTTTCTATCATGCCTTCACTGAACACTTGTTTAGGTATATGTGCCCACAAGTCACTTGTTGACTCATGGTGACCTCATGAATTTTATAGGGATTTATTTGGAAAGGACAACTTAGAAGTGATTATGCTGAGGTTTTTTTCTAAAAGTATCCTACAGCACCTGGTATTCAATGGCTGTTTCCCATCCAAGTACTAATCAGTTCTGACTATGCTTATTTATTTATTTCCTGCATTTTATCCTGTCCTTCTCAACCCCCGAAGGGGGACTCAGGGAGGCTTACAATTGAGCCCCATCAAGAGGCTACTTCAACAGATACAAAAAAATCACATCAAATAGACAACCCAATAAAACATCATAATTAAAATCAATACAGTCATCAGTTAAAAACATACACCAGCCTCATCCATCTTAAAATCAATCCAATTTTATCCCTTTAGGGTGCTGCTACTTCTATTGACCAAATGGGAACCTACTTTGCCCTTCACACAACTCAAGCTTCAACTGTGGGGGTGAGGTATTTTGCTGTTTATAAAATGTTGGTTTTTCCAACAATTCCTGGGTTGATTGGCAAGTGACTTATTTTTAAATTCCCCACATAGAGACAGGCCAAATGGCCAGTTTCCCAGTGTTATATTAATCACTGTTGCCTGCTTTTATTGCCCGCTTGTAAATAAAGCAATGGCGTTGTGTGTGGGAGGAGCCAAAAAGCCCACTTACCCAGATTGCCAATGCAGAGGTTTGAGGAAAGGGTTAATTTAAAACCACTTCCCACAGTCGCCAATCCAAAGACTCTGGGAAATATGAGGTTTCATTTAAAACCACTTCCCATGATCTGGGGGGCTTGTTGTTTTTTGTTTGTTTTTTTAAAAAAGATAAATAATCTAAATCCTAGGAGGACAATGGTAGGAAATTTCAGTGCAAATGACCCCAGGGAAAGTGTTGCCTTAAGAAAGGTGCTTCTGTTTCAGTCAAAGGGGGTTGAAGGCAGGGCTGCCTTAAAGTCTGCTGGTATCCTTGAAATTGAAGAAGTCATCACCTGCCCAAGTGAATTTAATTTAATGGATAGTTGTGTTAGAAGCTGGAGGAGGAAATCTTAGTGTGATGGGAGTGAGTAAATTCTTCGCCTTCTTTAAAGACAGATCCCTATGAAACTCCACCCTTTCCCCAACTTTCCCTCGTATTTTCCAGCTCAGTGTGATGAATTCCTCCATCTTATTAACCTGTATTCAGGAAATAGGTAGTTTTGGAACGCAAACAAGTAGGCGAATTTACCTTGAATATTGTGGCAGTTTGGTCCTAGCAGGCAGAGAAACTATTCTGACTGCTATTATGGAGTTACTCTTCCTGATGAAAGTCCACCGTCTGTTAAGTAAATCTGGCCCAATATGGCACTTTCAAACCAAAATAAACAGAAACCAAAAATGAGTAATTATTTTTTAAAACTCTAGGATGCAGAGTGGTCCTGTAAAGCACCTAGGGAAAAACAAATGAGTGGTTCCAGAGGCATTCTCAAAAGATTTTCGAGACAAAATAACAGTTGAAGCATTAACTATAAGAGGAGCTCAAAGACACAGAGAGAAGGCAACAATCGAATGATCGAGAGATTAGAAAAATAAAGATGACAAAGAACAATGTGAAGAAGACAATATTGAGGGTGAGTTGGAACTGTACCGCTTCCCAGATGATGCAAAGAGATGAAAATTGTAGTAGCGCTAGGAAAAAATGGCGAGGAAAGAAAAATAGGAAGCTATTACTTTAATCCTTCCTGGCATTGTAATAGGGGGTAATGATTGGGTGGATATGTGGCAATGATCCAGGGGGGGCAAGCAAACCTCTGGCTAGAAACTCAAGAGAGGAAAGGAAATACGGTACTCAAGAAGGAAGTGATCACATAGTTTTAGCCATGATAAAGTGTGTGTGTGCACGTACGCACACACGCACACACTTTATCATGGCTTTTAGTTAATCCAGTGGGTTTGATTATAAGATAAGAGAATCTTATAAGATCCCACGTTTGCCAAATAGAATCACTCCCTAGCCTGGGACCCCATCTGAACTGCCGTATAATACAGCTTCATAATACAATTCAACTGCATTGAACTGTAATATATGACAGTGTAGACTTATATAATGCAGTCTGGTGCAGTTTAAATTGCATTATGAAACTACATTGTATGGCAGTGTAGATGGGGCTAGTGTTAACATAACTTTTTGGTGAAAAACCCAGCTCCACTGGAGGATTCTGTTGGTTTTCCCAGAGACAGATGAAGTCTCGATGGTGTGGCTGCACAAGTGGCCTATGCAGCTAGAAACCTGCATCATGGATATTTTTAACTTTTAAAGTTTTGGGTTTTTTTAACCTTCTTAAAATAAATACATTTTAAACTACCAAGTGTTGTTTATTCAGTGTTTGATTGGCTTGAAGCCTTGGCCTAGTTTCCCCCCTCCTCTGTTAATTTCCTTGTTTTTGGCCTCTCTTTGGGGTGGACTGTTCCATTTCTGCGGAGATTTAGGGGTGGAGCTTAAAACCCCCCCTAGAGGCCTGGCTCTGATGGTTTAGCCCTGCTGCCTCAAAGCTTGGAAAGGTTTTCCCCCTCCACCTTTCTGAGTCAGAGCTTTAGAGAAGGAGGCCAGAAATTGTCTTGGTTTCTTGGCCTGGCAATCTAAAACAGGCATTTTATAGCACGTACATACCTCATAGCTAGTACATACCTTATAGTTAGTGCATACCTATAGCTTGTATTTATTTATTTCTTATTTCAATTTGCTAAACCGCCCTTCCCGAGGCTCAGGGCGATTTCCAGACATTTAAAACACATCGAAATAAAACATCTTAAAAACACCCTAAAATACCATACTATAAACCATACCATAAACAATCATTAACGGACATATAAAATCGCATAAAGTTATTATAGCCAGTATATACCTCATAGCCAATTTACCACATAACCATCATAGTCAGCATTTACCACCAATATAACTTTGTGTTTACCACAATATAGCTTAGTATATACCTCATCATAGCTGTACATACCACATAGCCCAGAGTATTTACCTTATAGTTTTGTACATTCCAGCATCATAGCTTGGTGTATTTACCAACTATATATACCTTATAGCTTTGTATTCATACCATCATTACAGTATTTACCAACTATACATACCTCATAAACCTTCATAGTTGTATTTACCATACAGACACTATAGTCCAGAGTGCTTTACCATTATAGCTTGTATCTTTACCATTTTAGTTCTGTATTATTTCAATAGCCAAGTACATTACTGTTGCCAATAGTCAAGTATTTTACCAAGCGACTTACCACAATTATAGCCAAGTATTTTACCTCATATTTTACAAATAGAGTCAAGTGTTTATTGCCAGTGTAATTAAGCTCAATCTACAAACTTTGTCTTTGTAATATTTTATTTTGATTCACCTTTCAAGAACTCTGACTGAAATTAACTTTTCCTTTGTTTCCAGTAAACTTATTAGGTTAACTTTAATCTTGTCTCAAGAGCCTTTATTTTAAAGAACTGAAGGACATCATAGGGTATACCGATAGCCACTGGGGATAGCCAGACATATACACCTATACTTTCTCCTTCACCCCGGCGTGCCATCACAATTGGGATGCCTCTCAAAGTACTTTCTGTTGAACAGAATACACTTCGCCCTCCAACAAGTTGGGGGGCGGAGCAATTTTGTCTCCTCCCCTCGGAGAAGAGATTGGTTAATTTTGCAGAATGTACTGGAAGGGAGGAGGGGCTGGCATAGTGTGCTGCCAGCCCCTTCTCCCTCATTCTGCAATAAGACATCGTTGAGTGAGGAACACCTTGGAGCCCATCCAGCACCAGGTCTGTGCAGAGGCCATGAGGGAGGCCCAGAGTTCATCCTCCAGGCTGAACTGGAGGCCCTTGCCCTTCGTAGACCTCTGCTAAATTTAGTTATCTCTAGGGTTAATTCTGCCGGGCTTCTGCCTGGCTTCCCTGGCAGGGCGCCAGGCCTGGAGGGCTTCGTTTTGATTGCCCCCTTTCCTATAACATAATATTACTTTAAGTCCCCCTCCTCGTGGCACAGTGGGTTAAACCACTGAGCTGCTGAACTTGCTCACTGGAAGGTTGGAGGTTCCCACTGCTAGCCTCAGCTTCTTCTTAAAAGGGCCCTGGGGTGGGATTCCCTGACTCACCCTTGTCCTCTTCACTTCAGGGCCTCATGGCCATGCCAGGGCCATGGAGGTGGCCATTTTGTGGGTGGGGCCATTGCCACCATCTTTAAAGGGTGGCAACCATTGCAGGGGGTGGAGACTCAGCTGCCATTTTGGTGAGGTCAGTGGCCATCTTGGGGGTGGGGCCATGGCAGCCATTTTGTGTTAGGCTTGGTGGCCATTTTGGTAAGGTCAAAATAAATAATTTTAAATAACTAAATAAAATTAATAATAATAAATAGTAATTAACATATACATGTTATGATACAATACATATGCAAGCTGACTGCATTAAATCACTACTGACCAAGTAGGCATGCATTCAAAGCAAGCCCTGGGGGCAGAGTGAGCTCCTTACTGTTAATAGATAGTTGCATCCGCGAGTGGTTGCCAACTGCATTAAAATAATTACTGATCAAGAAGTCTGTGGTCAAAGCTAGCCGACGGGCAGAGGGAGCTCCCAACAGTTGATAGTCTAGCTTGCTGTTGACCTATGCAACCTCAAAGATAGTTGCATCCGCTAGTTTGGCAGCCAACTGCATTAAAGTCATTACTGACCAAGGAGTCATGTGTTTAAAGCAAGTCTGGGGGCAGGGTGAGATCGCGACGGTTAATAGTCTAGCTTGCTATTGACCTAGGCAACCTTATTTTGATAGTTGCATTTGCTAAATGGGTAGCCAACTGCGTTAAATCACTACTGCAGGGGAAGTCATGTGTTCAGAGCAAGCCTGGAGGCAGAGTGAGCTCCCAACTATTAATAGTCTAGCTTGCTGTTGACCTATGCAACTCTAATTGATAGTTGCATTTGCTAGATGGAAGCCAGCTGCATTAAATCACTATGGACCAAGAAGTCAGGTGTTCGAAGTAAGCCTGGGGCGGGAGTGAGCTCCCGACTGTTAATAGTCTAGCTTGCTGTTGTCCATGCAACCGTAATTGATGGTTGCGTCGGCTAGTGTGTGGACAGCTGCATTAAAGCACTACTGACCAAGAGGTCATGTGTTCAAAGAGAGCATGGGGGTAGAGTGAGCTCCCAGCTGTTGATAGTTTAGCTTGCAGTTGGCCTAGGCAATCTTAATGTTAGTTGCATCTGCGAGTTGGTGGCCACTGCGTAAAATTATTTACTGACCAAGAAGTCATGTTTCCAATGCAAGCTTGGGGGCTGAGTGAGCTCCCGACTGTTAATAGTCTAGCTTGCTGTTGGCCTAGGCAATCTTAATTGTTAGTTGCATCTGCTAGTTGATGGCCACTGTGTAAAATCATTTACTGACCAAGAAGTCATGTTTCCAATGCAAGCTTGGGGGCTGAGTGAGCTCCCGACTGTTAATAGTCTAGCTTGCTGTTGGCCTAGGCAATCTTAATTGTTAGTTGCATCTGCTAGTTGATGGCCACTGTGTAAAATCATTTACTGACCAAGAAGTCATGTTTCCAATGCAAGCTTGGGGGCTGAGTGAGCTCCCGACTGTTAATAGTCTAGCTTGCTGTTGGCCTAGGCAATCTTAATTGTTAGTTGCATCTGCTAGTTGATGGCCACTGTGTAAAATCATTTACTGACCAAGAAGTCATGTTTCCAATGCAAGCTTGGGGGCTGAGTGAGCTCCCGACTGTTAATAGTCTAGCTTGCTGTTGGCCTAGGCAATCTTAATTGTTAGTTGCATCTGCTAGTTGATGGCCACTGTGTAAAATCATTTACTGACCAAGAAGTCATGTTTCCAATGCAAGCTTGGGGGCTGAGTGAGCTCCCGACTGTTAATAGTCTAGCTTGCCGTTGACCTATGCAACTCTAAAGATAGTTGCATCTGCTAATTGAGAGCCTACTGCATTAAATCACTACTGAACGAAAAGTCATGTGTGCAAAGCAAGCCTGGGAGCAGAGTGAGCTCCTGATTGTAATAGTTAGCGTGTGGTTGACCTATGCAACCTTGAAGATAGTTGCATCTGCGGGTTCGTAGCCAGCTGCATTAAATCACTGCGGACCGAGAAGTCATGCGTCAAAGCCAGCCTTGGGGCAGAGGCGACTTCTGAATACAGGTGCTCATGTGGTGGTAAACCCCAACTATAGAATTATTGTTTGCGTCATAGCTGGAATTTTACTACTGTTATGAATTCTAAAGTAAACACTGATGGGTAGGCTTTCGTTTCATTGCGCTGGATCAAATTTTACACATGTGGACACGGATGGGTTGCGGACAACTGACATTGACATTGGGAGTGGTGACTGCTGGGATTTGTAGTTCGCTTGCGCGTAGAGCATTGTGATTTCACTGATGATGGAGTTGGGCCGAACTTTCCACACAGTGCTCCCTGAAGAGACGCACTGGCATGAGGCACCCTCCATCCTCACATGCTCTTACTTATGTGTCGCATTCCCGGGGTTACTCCTTTGGTATTAAGATGGGACCCCATTCACTGTGACATAGTTCATCCCAGTAGTTAACCAGTTTTCTCATTTCAGGCATGTGCAAGGGTGTGGAGAATATTGGCCAACCTTTCAGATAGGAAGGGGATCCCATCAAGGGGTTCCTCTAAGTCCATTTCAAGGCCCTTGGTCCATTAAATGCCTCTAATTTAAGCCACGTTATACACACACGTTCCTTGCCAAGCAAATCCCATCGAGCAACGTTAAATTCAGTAAATACTGATGGGTCAAAACAGGGGGTCTGGCAATGTAAAGGACTGGAATTGGAGGTCAGGAATGCCTTAAGGGTGGCCGTTTATGCCTCAGGGCGTTGAGGCTTAGAAGTACACGTTGGTCGGATGTTTCGGTTCGCTTGCTCTCCATGTTCTGTGGGTGTTGCACCTTCGGTGACTCTTATACTGGTGTTTGACGTTTGGTTGTACTTCAGTCTGGTTCCGTTTGTTTGTGGGCTTTAGCAGGGGCATAGTCCCAGCTGTTAGTCCGGCACAATACAGCCAGCCCATCTGGGGATGGTTGCGGCCGAAACTTTAAGGGTAGTGTATTAGCTCTGGCCTCAAACATCGTGTGATCTTGTACGTGAGGGTCTATGAGTTTGAGGAATTTGGAAGGGCATACGCCATGCCGCATAACACAGTTTTGGGTGTTTCAAAGGTGTGGTTGGCCCCACAAGTGACCAGGGGGCAATTAGCTGTGCTGGCTTATTGCTTATGGGCTCTGAGTATTTCAGATTATATTAACGGTTGGTGGCATAGAAAGTTAGCTTGGTGGTCGTGCAGTCTGGGTCAGACTCACGATAGCAGAAATTCGAGCTCCCTGCAATTGGGAAGGCCCTGGAGCTCATGTACCACGAGGCGTATGCGGACACACAGGAGCAAATTTGTTTCATGCCGACGCTTGGACAGCTCCTTTGCAGCCCTATTGGATCAGCAAGGTAGTCCAGTATCTAAAATTGACAGGTTTATGCGGGCCCTGGTTGATTTTGAACTAACAATAACGCATAACGGCGAAGAGTGGCTGGTGTCGTCAGCCAAATCTGATTTGGGGTCTAGAGGCAATGTCATTAAGTTGGCAAAGTGTAGTGACCCCGTTTTATGGCCAGTTGAGCCTTTGGTGCTATTCAAACAGATTAGCAAGCCTGGGCCTGGTTACCGTTTGGTAAGCCGGATGGCATACAACTAACAACTTACCAGTTGTATATAGGCACCAGTAAGGTGCTAAGGATGATGGGTTTGGTGCAATACAGGTTTTACAACCCACTCTTGCTGCATTGGAGAAGCCTCATTGGCCAATGCTATGGGACATGACTCGGAGGTGATCAAACCCTGGGCAGATGGAAATCAAATGCCTTCAGGAAATACGTGGTACGCCGTTGTCATAAGTTGATTGTGCCAATCCATGAGATCCATTTTTGCTGAACCATGGTTGGAGTATCCTCGTCTGCGGGCACAGTTAATTTTACTGGGCTGCAAGGCAGGACATGAGGACTCATTATGGTCAGCATTTTGGGGCAATACAGGTTTGCAACCCACGCTTGCTGCATTTGAGAAGCTTCGGTGGCCAATGCTATCAGACAAGACTCGGAGGGGGTTAAACCCCATGCATATGGAAATAAAACGCTTTCAGGAAATGCGTGGTACTCCGCTGTAGTAAGTTGAGTGGGGCGATCTCGTTGGGATCCATTTTGCTGAACCATGGATGGAGTATCCTCGTCTGCGGGCACAGTTATTTTGCTGGGCAGCTGGGCAGGCCATGAGGACTCATTATGGCCAGCTTTCTGGGGCAATACAGGTTGCAACCCACTATTGCTGCATTGGAGAAGCTTCGTGGCCAATGCTATGTGATGTGACTCGGAGGAAAAAAAAACAAACCCTGGGCAGATGGAAATTAAATGCCTTCAGGAAATACGTGTGTACTCCGTTGTCATAATTAATGTTGGATCTGTCGTTTCAGATCCTGCGTTGCTGAACCATAAATGGAGGATCCTCGTCTGTGGGCACAGTTTCATTCACTGGGCTTCAAGGCGGGCCATGAGGACTCATTATGGTCAGCATTTAGACCTCGCATCCGTTGCTCCTGTTGAGTGGCATGGGATCAGAGGTATGCGTTGGGACGGTTTCCTCCCGCTTTTGTTGCAGTCTAGGAGAGGGCCCCCTCCAGACATTTGGTGAAACACCTCGGAGGCAATGATCTGGGCCTTTCAAAGGGTAGGGCCCTGTACTTGCAAGCTTGGAACGACATTTGTAAAATATGGCATGCATGGCCACGGGTGCACATCGCCTGGTCTGCGAACATCCCTCGCTTCCAATGGTCGGATTGCAGGGTTGTTAAAAAAATTTTTTTTTAAAGGAATCAGCCAGGAAGTGGGTGAACCGGGCCATGCGCACGGCGCTTGCAAGAGGTAGGGGCTCCTACATATCCCATGGGCAGATCTTGTTTGGCAGCCCTCACCTTTACAGATCAGATGGAATCCATTTGTCTGATATGGGCAATTCTTTGTTTTTGCATGATTTAAGGAGGGGTGTTCAGTTAATAGTAGATGGCTTGGTGGGGGATGGGAGCTAAATAGGACATTTGCTCCCAATCCGTGGCGTAAATAGTTTAGTTATTCAAAGGTTTGTATACACTTAAGGCACCCCTTAAGGGTGTGGGGCATTATGAGAACACTCACCTAGACGGTTAATTTTAGGGGTGAGGTGATGGTGAATGTCCCAGGAGCGGGGAGAGTCTAGTCTCAAAAGTTGAGAGAGATTTCTCCTGATGTTTCCCTTACGGGTTGCCTGGGTTGAAATATACAGGGGACCCAGGTAGTACGCCTTAATAGCTGAGGGGTAGACTTTAGGAGACGCTACCCCAGCTTACACACACCAAGTTGAACTGACACCAAAAGGTTAGTTGAGTTACAAGTTAAATAGGTAACTATTTAATAAAAGTTGCCCAAAATTTGAAACCATATATATTTGTGTCTGTCTCGTTATTTCGGGGGGTTGGAAGACAAATACATGTTCTTTTAACATATATAGACCTATCTGTTTTGCACATTGATTGGGATTGGTGTATTGGTGTTATACTGCTATTCCCCATATGAAACATGCTATGTTGGTTTAGATGTAACCAATCTGTCTTAATCAATGCTTTGTGTAGGCATGTCTCATTTGCTCATCTCGGGCCTTGTGCTGTGATGATTTAAAATGGGATTTCCTCCACCCAAATAGAGAAATGGTTATGCAGTACTCTCCTTATCAATGACTGAGAGTAAGACTTTAATATTTCCTTGGTAGAATGGGAAACTGGATGGAAACAGAGAAATGCAATGTTCTGGTTGGGGGATCAAATGCATAGAATGAGGAATCCCTGGTGTGACAATAGTATGTATAAAAATATTCATATTGTGATCACTCACAAATGGAATAGGAGCCAGTAGTGTTATGTGACTGCAAAAAAAGCAAATGCAGCTTTAGTCTGTATTAACAGAACCAGAGAAATCAACTTAGAACCAGAGAAATCAGACTGACTATATCTAATACATTTATTTCTGGCTTCTGAAATACTGTGATCAGGTTTTGGCATATCTTAAGAGAGATGCAGGCAGATTTCAGTGTGTTCAAAGAAACATGATGAAAAAGGACACATATTGAAATAACAGACATTGATGTGTTTAGTTTGGTGACTACAGGACTGGTGTGTTTGGAGTGGAGGTATGACAGCAATTTTGAAACACCTGAGGGGCTCTCATATAGAACATGGAAAAGATTTGCTCCTTGCTAATACCAGGTGCTGCAGGCTATATTTTGAGGAAGGAACTGGCAAAACTACTCTGAGTATTCCTTGCCTAAGGAAACTCTATGAAATTCACATGGTTCCTATAAGGTAAAAGGTGACCCAAAAGCACATGCGGACATGGACAACAAAGAGGACAAAATTGGTCCTAATGGGATTAAGTTACCGGGTGGTAGATAAACTTTGGAATAAACTTTAGAAGCAACATCATAATATGAATTAAGTTTGAAAAGGAATCAATTAGCACAGGTTAGCTGAGTTACTCTGACTTGAGATTTTCATTTAGGGAGTGGTCAATCAGCACTTGTGAATGCTCTATTTCTGGATTTTCTCTATTAAACTAGATTGTCAGCTTGGCTATCTCAAATTCTATGATTTTAAGGAGGAACAAAGCGATTATATAGAATTCTCATCAATACTGGATATATTCTGTTACCATGTCTATATGGGCCAAATAAAGTGGATTCACCCTATAACTGCTGTCAGGGCTTCACATGAAGTATGCCTGGTTTTACTGCAGAAGCACTGCTTCCAGCCATTAAACCACAATTTACTCTGGAAGGGATCCTGGTGTTTTTGAGATGTGGACAGCTGGATCAAGCTGGATCTGCCCCAATCCATTATCCACACATCAAAGAGACCTATCACTGTGTTGCTGGCTAGAAGCAGTTCCCCAGCAGAGTCTTGCTGATGATGTTGCTTCATCTGGTTACATGGATGTGTGCTTATTGACACCTCATCAGATGTTGCCAGCCAGGTTTTGCCAGGGACCTGATGAAACACTGGTGACAGAAGTGGCCCCAATGTGATCTCAGTTATCTGAATGTCAAAGGGCTCTGTGGACACTCCCATGATACATCCAGCACAGCTCCAGAGCACCGTAACCCAGATTATTTCAGTAGGTGTAAATCAGTGGTTCTCAACATGTGGGTCCCCAGCTGTTTTGGCCAACAACTCCCAGAAATCCCAGCCAGTTTACCAGCTGTTAGGATTTCTGGGAGTTGAAGGCCAAAAATCTGGGGACCCATAGGTTGAGAGCCACTGGTGTAGATGAAGCCTATTTGTTGAAGTCATCTATATCTGTCATAAAAACTAATGTGATGCTATAGCATAAAAAGAAGAGCCAAGTTGGCTCCTGATAACTTGCAAAAATTGACTACAGTTTTGTTATGTATTTACATAGTTATTGCAAATAAGTTTACCACCAAAACTCTGAAATCAGTGGTGAATGTTTTGCTTTGGCCATTCAGCATTTGCTTTAAAGAAGAAAAAAACATAATTATATGACCATCCATTACATTCTGCTGCTGTTTGAAAGTTTCATCTACAAAAGGATGTAGTTTTAAATCTAATGAATAAATGACTGCATTATATATAGAGGGGGGGGAGAGTTTGCTTCTTAATGACACAGAATGGTTCTGTTAATGTTGTGTCTTTACTTGTATCTAATTACTGCCCTATTTATAAGTGCACTAATTTTAAAATATATGATCAAATGACTACATTAGCAAGATTTAGGGGAGAGGTTTTGCCAGTAGAGGGCCATGTTAAGCTGAATAATATTGGAATAGTCTTTTTAAGCAAGTCTGTTCCTTACTGATCATTTTAATTAATATATTTGTAATGTTTTTGTAGTTTTGATTTTTTTAGAAGAGGATATTAATTCTGTTGACATTTCTGCAAGTACTACTTCCGTTTTTCATTGCTTAAAATAAATCAGAATTTGAAATCTTTTTATTGCTTAAAATATAGAATTTGAAATCTTTAAAAAGAAGATAATAAAGATTTTTCCTGACAGTTTGAATAGCTAATTAAATTTATAAGTTAAAAGAATAGCTGTGTAGACAGTCACAATGTGACTCAGTCAGAAAACAGTCAAATGGGAAATTGTAGTTTTTAGGCTAAAAGTTTGTCTTGACAGTAAATGGCTGAAGCAAAGACTAATCTTTTCTAATAGTGAAGAATTCTCTAAAATGTCTGAAAATGTGTACTGTGTCTTTTGTATGTATTACTTTGTCCTGGTCATATTATGGTATTTTTTGGAAAGAGTCAATTGCCTTTCTTTTCAACAGATGTTAAAGGAGTAATCCTTTAAGGATTACTCCTCCATAGCACCTAATTATAACTGGCATAGAAGATTAACAGAAGTTATAATAGACTTTATAAGTTGACTAAATGGTTTTCTACATGATTTGTTTTTCTCACTCACACCTGAGAACACCATCCTGCTATGAAAGGCTGGATGGACAATTGATATGCACCTTCATGTTGTTTACAGTGCTTAAGATCAGATATACAGTTTCTTTTGCATTGGATTGGCAAAATAGTCAATAATAATAATAATAACTTTATTTGTACCCCACCTCCATCTCCCTGAAAGGACTCAGGGCAGCTGACATGGGGCAAAGCCCAAGCAATTACAGTAAAGCAAAATATAATACATACAAGACACACAACAACATCAAATAAAAATACTTATACAATAACATAATAAGCCAATAAAGTAGTAACAATAACATAATAAAACAGAGTATAAAAACAGTACAAGAATTTAAACGAGGGCGAGATGGGCCATGTGCGAGGAGTAAATATTGTAAAACCTATGGGTGAGGTAGATTTAGTGAGAGACTCGTACTAGTTTACAGATCAGCAATATGGATGCAGTGTATGGATCTTATCATAAAGTGCAATGGATTCACCCCATGGGTTTCTGATAGGAGGTGTGGAGAACCCATCGCTCCGCTCCCTGCATCACCTGCACTACCCATGCCCCTCATCCCATGGGGGGGGATGTTGCCACCCAGCTTTCCCCCATTGCTGGGAAGGCAACACGGGAAGGCTTCTGTGTTGCCACAGTAGCGGAGTGTGCCACTTCTTCATCCTTTTTGACATGGAGCCCAACTCCAAGCTAAAAATAGAGGTGAAGAAGCATAGAGCAGGCAAATAGGCCTATGTGATGAGGTAGATAGTTTGTTGAAAGTTTACATGGGAAACACTATCTCTGAATGGATCACCAATTAGTGAACATATAGGCACAGATTTTAATTGTGTTGAATGAAAATTGGGAATACCCCTTCACTAGCCATTCTTTGTTTCACACATAGTTAAGTTAACATCAACACACATATGGTTTTCCTTTGCATTCAAACCCATCTCTACAAATATGGATCTTAGATGGTTTAGATTTCTTATGAGTTCTTGGAATACATAAATTTGATGTTTCCCAGCTCTGTTACATTGGGGTGAAGAAAATTTTATTTTATAATGAAAGATTCCTGCTTTAATGCCAGTACTGAGACCACTTATTGCTGCATTATACTATATTCCCTAGACTTGTGGTGCTGGGGGACTTCAATGTCCGCACTGACACAGCCTCCTCTCCATCTGCAGCAGGGGACCTGGTGTTGACCATGGCGACACTAGGCCTCTCCCTTACAAACTCGGGCCCCACACATCGGGCTGGACACACTCTCGATCTGGTTTTCTCTGCAGGTGTCCAAATGTCCGTCACCTCTGTAATCGAGGTGCCATGGTCGGATCACTGTGCTCTAAGAGTCCGGGTTGAGTTACCACCCCCCCCCCCCGGCAAGGGTACCGAACCAATTTGGGTTCGCCCGAAGGGACTTATGGAACCAACTAGGTTCCTGAATGCCCTGAGGGATTTGGAGCCTGTCAGCGTCTCGCTCGAAGAGCTGGTTACCACCTGGAACTGTAAGTTATCCGCTGCTCTCGACGAGATTGCCCCTAAACGCCCTCTCCAACCCCGCAAGGGTCGCTCCCCGTGGTTCACAGAGGACCTTAGATCTATGAAGCAGGAGAAGAGATGGCTAGAGCGCGCGTGGAGGAAGCTCCGTGACGGATGCTACCAGAGAAGCGAAAAATTGTCATTATGCTTCCCTGATAGCGTCTTCAGACTCACGCCCGGCCCAAGTGTTTAAGATAATTCGGCAACTCACGATGGTCCCTACCATCCCAAATAACGATGATCAGGCCCTTACAGCCGAGGCTTTTCAGAGTCATTTTGCAGACAAGATTGCGACGCTCCGCCGGGACCTGCCCGCCACAGTTGATACAGTACAGGAACTCGAGACCCCGTGGCTCTCCGCCGGGTCCACCTTCGACCGGTTTCGACCACTGGCCGCAGAGGATGTTGACAAGATAGTCGCAGCCCTTCAACCTAGCACCTGCTCCCTCGACCCGTGCCCCTCCACGCTGATTCGAGCTTGCGTGGAGGGGTTACGTGGCCCTCTGTTGAATATAGTCAACTGCTCCCTTGAGCAAGGAGCTTTTCCAGAGGTGTTGAAAGAGGCGGTGGTAACTCCATTGCTGAAGAAGCCAGGGTTAGATCCCTCGGCTCCCTCCAATTACCACCCAGTGTTGAATTTGTCGTACCTGGGCAAGGTAATTGAGAGGGCAGCAATGGAGCAGCTGCAGGCTTTCTTGGATGATGCAACCTGGCTAGACCCCTTCCAGTCCGGCTTCCATTCGGGCCATGGGACAGAGACCGTCCTGGTCTCCATCACAGACCTACTCCGTTGCCACTTGGATCGAGGCGGATCGGTGCTGCTCGTGTTATTGGACCTCACGACAGCGTTTGATACTGTCGATTACCAACTTTTGACACACCGCCTGGAAGTGGCAGGGGTGAGGGGGACAGCTCTCAAATGGCTGTCCTCCTTCCTCCAAAGCCGCCTGCAGTGAGTGAAGTGGGGAGGGGTGGTCTCTGAGGGCACCCCCTTACATTGTGGTGTTCCTCAGGGGACCATTCTCTCCCCGCTGTTATTTAGCATCTACATGTGACCACTCGCCCAACTGGTTCCGGAGTTTCGGGCTGGAATGTCATCAGTACGCTGATGACACCCAGCTCGTTCTGAGGATGGACCCCGGGGTGGAATCTGTACCCGATAATTTCCATCGCTGCTTCGAAGCCGTAACTGGATGGCTGCGAGCCAGTAAGTTGAAGGTGAACCCGGCGAAGACGGAGATCTTGTGGCTGGGCCGCCCGGGGGAGAGGGAGATCCAGCTGCCAACGTTCGACGGCGTGGCACTATGCCCGCAGCCATCAGTAAAGAGCTTGGGGATCCGGCTGGACCCACAGCTGTCTATGGAGGCACAAATTGCTTGTGCCTGCAAGACAGCCTTTTACCATCTGTGGCAAGCGAAACGTCTGGCCCCCTATCTTTCCCGTTGTGACCTGGCCACAGTGATCCAAGCCACAGTCATCTCGAGGCTCGACTACTGTAATGCGCTGTACATTGGCCTTCCTTTGTCCGTGATCCAGAAACTTAAACTAGTGCAGAACGCGGCAGCTCGCTTGCTGCTAGGAGCCCCACGAACAGCGCATATAACGCCACTCCTACGCGAACTGCACTGGTTGCCTATCAAATTCCGGGTCTCCTTCAAGGTGCTAGTTTTGATTTTTAAGGCCATATATGGTTTGGGGCCAGTGTACCTGAAGGAACGGCTTACCCCATATGCTCCCAGAAGATCACTGCGTTCAGAGGGGTTTAATCTACTTGAAGTTCCAGGCTTGAAGTCTTGCAGGCTCTCCTCCACGAGACAGAGAGCATTTTCAGTAGCGGCACCTGTTTTGTGGAATTCGCTGCCGCCAGAGACACGAGCCTTGCAGGACCTGCTGGCATTCCGCAGGTCCTGCAAGACCTGGCTCTTCAGACAAGCGTTTGGAGTCTGATGGCGCTTGACTGACGTCAATATCTTGTCAAACATCACCACCTCTATGACCCAGCCCTATGATCCAGCTGGTTGTGATTTTATGTCTGTTTTAATGGAATTTTTTAGGTGTTTTAATCATGTTTATATGCTGTTTTATATGCTGTATGCTGTTTTTACATGTGAACCACCCTGAGCCTCGGGAAGGGCGGGTTATCAAGTCGAAATGATAAATAAATAGATAAATAAATAACTAAGCAAGTTAAAGCTTTGAGCTACATTTTATGTACAATTATTTTGTACACATTGTTTACATAGATAGAAAAGGTAGCCTTATTTTCAGTTTATATAGATGCAAGACTTGTGTAACGGGTGGTGCATGTTTGCAGGAGCTAGCAATTTTCATTAAGGAGTAAAGTTACTAATGACTAAAGTATCAGACTATGGCTTTATTGTAGTACTTCCATTATCAGAAAATTATCTTATGATTCTGAGAAGTGAGAGAATAAGAGGTGGGAGAAAAGGATGGCAAGATCCCTCAAAGTATCAGTACACATCTCAGAGATGTCACAATACATGGAGGCAACTCTGGATCACTGAAAGTTACTTAAACCCATTACTGCTGCTCTCTCAATGTTGCATCTACACTGAATTAATGCAGTTTGACACCACTTTAACTCCCATGAGTCAATGCTATAGAATCCTGGTGCCTGCCGTTTGGTGAGGACCCAGCACTCTTTAGCAGAGAAGACATTATGCACTCAAGGAGAGATTCCTTTTCGTGACATATACGTATAACCTTTGGACACATTTGTGTATGTATTTGAAGACAATGTAGAAGCAGATGTTCAGTGCTTGCTTGCACAATGCCCCATGGACATAGCTGCATCCTCATAGAAACTGGTTGACTGGAGGAATGTTAGTGTATATGTATCCCCTCTCCCTTTGATCCTCTGTGGAAAAGGCACAGCCATACACTGGTGCCTGGAACTATTCCTCCTTTCTAGGGTGCTGAAAAACAGCCAGAATATGAAGTGAACCCTAACAGCCAGGCCAACCCATATGGCAGCATAAGTATTCTGAAAGAAATTTGTGCTCCACCAGCACGTTTATTGGATCTGAACCTGAAATCCTGATTCTATTAAATGGTTCCAAAACACGAGATGGAAAATGGGAATTAAAATGAGATCCTCATATATCACCAGTGATATGTGTGGCATTTTAATTTAAAAGATACCTATTTGACACCAATTTTAGTATACATTTAAGTCACTCAGTAGCCATTTCACAGTAATGGTTTTTACCTACTGTCAACCTTGTCAGAATCTAAAATTTCATTCTTAGGGTGAAAGGTTAAAATACCAATTACCAGGAGTATGAGGCCTCCAGTTTCCTGCATTGCCACACTACTCAAGCAAGCATATTTGCAAGTACATGGAATCATGTATAAAGTAAAAGTGATGAAAGTAAAAGTTGCATTGCCTCATGGTTTTAGTAGCCATCAAAAAAGTGAAATGGAAGAAAAGTTGGATGCAGCAAAATGTCCTGGAGCATCTCTTATTTAAAGTTTAGTAGTTAATACTTGAAGTATTGTGATAAAAGTACCATAAAGCCAACAAAAAGAGAAAGTATAATGAGGTCCTGCTATCCACTGAGGTTTGCTTCCAGCCCCCTCTTCCTCTTGAATAGCAAACTTCATGGGTGCTCAAGTATCATCTATAATGGTGCAGTAAAAAGGTTCACTTTTGGAAGTTATTTTGCAGAGCCATGTTTTTAAGCTGTGGGTGGTTGCATCAGTGGATAAAAAAAATCTATGGATAATAGAGGGCCAATTGTAATAGAATGTAGAAAGGAAACCATTCAACATCTGCAGATAGGAATAATTAATGATTGTATTGTATTGTGCTGTGCTTTTCGCTTAATGGAAACAAGACATTGAATTTCAAGAATTCATACAGTCTTTACATCTATACAATCAAATATAGCATAATAAGCCCCTTCTTTCTTCAGACACAGAGCTGTTTAGAAGAAAATACCAGTTTGCATCACTTCATTTAATAAACCAAGAAGACGCATGGTAGGAACATCCAATTAGGAGTGGCTTAGAGAGCTAGATATGTTTAGCTAGGACAGGAGAACATTAAGAGATGGCCATGTATACATATCTGAATGGATGTTGTATTGTAGATGGAACTAGCTTGCTTTCCACTACTCCAGATACATGGGGCAGATCTACACTGACCTGTTATCCCAGGACTGATCTAGAATTGCGTAACATGCACCATTTTATTCATTTATTTATAGCATTTGTATCCCGTTCTATTCTCAATTTCCATTAGACCCTAGATGTGAAAGACAGCTGCTGTCCAGGCAGGAGGGGGCCTTTGAGGTAGTGGTGCTGTATGTGATTTGGTGCCACTAGATGACCACCCTTGCTATCCTCTCATCTTCTCCATGTCACAGTGGTTTCCAGAGTGCCCACAGTGACAAAAGCCAAGTTAGCAGGGCGATGAGGAAAGCATTTGCTTTCTCCTCTCCCCTTCCCTTTCCCATCACATTACTGCAGGCAATAACTTACAGGTAGGGCATGAATTGTGAAGCAATACAGTGGAAAAGATAGCAGGGAGCCAATCAAGGCAATAGCAATCTATGTATGGTAAACAAACAATAGAATCTTCTCTAGTAAATGCGACATATATTGTGCTAATTCGTCATAAGTACAAAGAACATCATGAATACAACATATCACAAATACATAATATATCTCAGGTAAGTACCAACATTATAAATGAACGAAAATAATGGCGGTGAGCAAGCTCGCACAAGCGGCGAGCCAAGACGCCCGGGCTCAAGCGAGGAGAGTCAATGGTAAATGATACAGGCACAGGTCCCGGACGCCTCTCCCAACCCAGTAAATCTTCAAAATGATATCACAATATGTAGAAAAGTCTCACGAAAATAATATAAGGGTGGGAGAAGGTCGTCTACGGGCCGACGAAAGGGTCTCGCGCGCCTTCGTTTCTCCCCCGTAGGGGCTTCCTCAGGGCCAGGGGCGGGCCCTGGATGGCGCAATCTTGCGAGCGTCTTCACAGTGTCGTGGCACTAGAGTTATAACAATGCAGAGTGATAATACTACATACACAGTCATCAATTTCCGATAATATTAACAATAAGCTATCTGAAAAAGGGAACAGCAGGGGTAATGGAACTAATATTATCATTTAAACTCTATAATGAGAGAAAGACAGGTAGGTAATAACATACCAAGGCATGGGACAACAGGAGCACCGCAGATGGAAGCAGTATCCGCAGACACTGGGCTGGAAGCACAGAGGCTTCAATGTGAGGCTCTTAAATACTATGAAACACAGGTGTGTGATTTAAACTAGTAATTCACTGACAGATAATTTGTCGTTTAACCCATTAGGGGTCTCTGAATTTAGGGAAATTATCCATTTATTTTCAAGGCGAAGTAAAGTCCTTTTTATATCAGAATGGGGTTGAGGGTGAATCTTTTCTAGAACAGTCACTGTGAAGTTATCATATTTTGGGTTACATGTTTTGAAGTGCATGTATAGTACTGAGTTGTCATATCCCGTGTGAAAGCGTGACCTATGTTCGCACACCCTTGTTTTCAGTTTTCTAGTGGATAAACCAACATAGAGACCCCCACAACAGCCACAAATCAGACAATATATTATGTTCTTTGAATTGCACGTGGCCCAAGTGTTGATTTTATGTATCCTGTTGTTGATGGGGTTTTGTATTTGAGTCAGAGGAGAAATGTGCCTGCAAATACTGCATCTGCCGCATTTCTTGGCGCCATAAGGGGATGGAGGGGGGACGGTTGTCAAATAGATTGTCCTTGGTGTGTACTAATATGTCTCTGAGATTCTGGGATCTCTTGTATGCAATTAAGGGTGGATTTTCTAGGCCTGGGATGGAGCTCACCAAAGGCCAGAAATTGGTAATGACTTTTTTGATTTTTTGGGAGTGAGGTGATAGAGTCAAAGGCCAAATAATTTTAGAGGGTGATGTTTTGTTTTTTGGAGTAAGTAATTGGTCTCTGGGAGTATTCTTTACTCGATTCAAGGCCATATTCAGTACCTTGTCAGGGTAGCCTCTATGTTTTAAGTTATTAAGGAAATGATGGGCGTCATGGTCAAAGTGGTGGGGAAAGGATGAATTACGTTTTAGGCGTAATAGAGAGGAAAAAGGTAAGTTGTTCTTTAGGTGGTGAGGATGAAAGGAGGAGTAATGAAGGAGGGAGTTAGTATTCGTGGGTTTGGAATAATTCCTCACTTTGATCTGATTGTTGTGGGTGAAAATAGTCAAATCAAGAAAATTAACCTCCTTATTACTGCAATCAAAAGTAAAAGTCATGTTAGGATGCCAACTGTTCATCCAGTCTTGAAAATTCTTCAAATTAGTCTGTCCATCCACGATACATAGGATGTCATCTATGTACCTAAAAAAATGTTTGATATGACCCGAAAAATGGGCATGTTCCTCTGAAAAAAGAAAAGTATCTTCTAGTGCCCCCACAAAGATGTTGGCGACTGTGGGAGCTAGGGCATGAATTGTGGCCAGAGACTAGTGCGACGTAGAGAAAGAAAAGGGACAGTAAGTGCCATCCATGTTCCCAGGTCCAGGAAACATGGGGCAACAGTGAAAACATTTGTGGATGCTCCCATCTCAGAATCGCCCCAACTGTTTAAATGGGCCCAAGTCGGGGATTATGTATAGAGGCTATTTGTCTGATATTTTTTGGAAGAGCTGCAGATGCCAGGATGGACAATCTACCATAGACTTCACCAGCACTTTTCTTAACATAGTTCCAAGCTTAACATAGTTTCACCAGCTACCCCTGGATTTGACAATGACACGTTTTAAGAATCAGGCTATATGCAAACTCTGTTTAGAAAACCCTTCTAGAACTGATATTGCAGAGTCTACCCCCCATCCCCATCCATTTTCTATCTCCTATAATATTCATCATCTATAACCCTAAATGTTATTTTTAAATGTTGCTCTTCAATAGGCCCATTTTTTTCTGTTTCACTTGAAATAACTGAATGCAGGCGAAAGAAAGGAAATGGCTTAGATGGCACAAAACACAGAAAAGTTATAGACTGTAAATGGTAGTTCATGAACATTTTTTAAATTCTACATGTTGATTCATTTTCTGGCAGATGGTGAGAATCCATTTGCAACCACCAGTTATTCTTCAGACAAATTCAAGTGTACCTATCCCTGTTAGCAGCTAACTGCCCCTGGGATGGGAGGCATTACTCTTATTTATATTTTTCCAAAGCAAACCTCTTGACCCAATATCAATATAATTTGTGCTAGACACATCAATGTAGAAAAAGTAAACTAGAAGGGGTTGAGGCAAAAGAAAGCCCATTATTCTATTGCTGTATTTGATATATTGTTCCCTATAGTATATTTTATAGTTTTTAGTCACTGTACTCTTTAATATCAGAAGTCTTCCAACTATACCCAGGGAATATGGTACCTCACATCATATTAAATTTCACTGCAGAGAGCTTCTACTACTCAGTCTATATTTCATATCATTGCAATAAACTTTTAAAGCATTTTGATGATGGTTTACATCTTTCAAAAATCTATAAAATTATTATCTCCTCTTCCTTAAAAGTATCACTTCATCATTGAAATTCATTCTATTCATCCTTGGCAGACTTTAAAGGACAATGCTTCTGTTGTTGCTTAAACACTTTTCGATATTTCTGGACATGTGGGTGTTGTTAGCTCATCTTTGATTTAAGCTGCGCTGTGAGGGCTATATATTCAAAGGCAACCTAAAAATAGTCTCAAAACTAAAATATGACAAAGGAATACCCTCTTCTGCAGAGCCAATGTGTTCGGCTTGTAGTGGTGGATTAAAACAAATATACCCTGAACAAGAAATGATTGATCTTTGTTCTAGTACAACAATTTTTGAAAATCTGTACTCCGGAATTTGCATGTTCCCCCTTATGGAGCTGCAGATCTCTCTCTCCCCCTCTCTCTCTCTCTCTCTCTCTCTCTCTCTCTCTCTCTCGTGTGTGTGTGTACTACACAACTATTTAAATGCATTTGTAGTAATTAAGAACCCAGGCAAAATCATCAATGTAACTCAGATAATGATTTCATCAGCTCAAATAGTTTCCCTATGGTAGAAAGGTCCATCCTCATTGGAACGCATTGCCCTCTTTCTTCTCAGCACCCTCTTCTCTGCTAACAAGCTACTTGAGTAGATGAAAGGATGGCTTCAGAAATGATAATCTCATCAGATAGGGTTTGGAGATAGGGAAGAGACTGGATTAAAATTGTTTCCTGCATTGTCTGTATTACATAAACAAATACAACTATAATATTTAACCCAACCTTTAGAAAATATTATTCCAAAATGATGTGTCCGTTTATGGCAGCTTCTTTTGTTTTTTATATTTGTTCATATGTATAAAGATAATCATATTGTTCAACAATTCCTTGCTTTTTCTATGTTTTTCATTGCACTAGTCAGATTTGTAGATTTGTTACTGAATATAAGGACAGTTAACTTTACTGATGTATTTGCATGCCTTTGGGTAATGCTTTAAAATATTTTTAAAACCTTGCTAATTTTGGCATGAAAGAAATGTATGGATTGTCAAAGACTTTTTCTTGACATCTTTCTTATTGCACAAGGATACATCCATAGGGTGTATTTTATGATGCAAAATGATTAGCATTGATTTTAGGCTTCTGGACACAGGAGAAACCATTGAAAGTCACATGTACTTTTTATTTCATGTCAAAAGCATTGCATAAATAAGTTTTTAAAACTGATAAAAATAGAGGGAACACAAGCAGTTAAATATTTTTTTGACCAAAAACGGGCAACAGTTTTAAACAATTCTTCCTCTGTGCATGTGGCAGGGCATTGTGGACAAGCATAAAGATGTAGAGTTGTTTGTTCTGCTTCACAGCTGCACAAGGTGGAGGATTTTTTTTAGGTACTGCCATTTAGCCAGGTTGTTTTTTGATCTGCCAACTCCACTTCTGAGTCTTCTTGAAGAAAGCATTGAGTACTTTGGCAATTTTCTTCCTGCTGTGAGAAAGAATGTGTAAACCACACGCTTTTTTGAGCCTGTTTGCATTTCAGAACTTATTATGTGCTAAATTTGAATGGTTACACACAGGCCCATAGCCAGGATTTTGATTCGGGGGGGGTCGGGTCTAAGTCTGAGTGAGAGAGGGTCTACCCTAGCAAACCTTTCATCCCAATACCCTCATGATATGAATAAATAACAGTTTAAATAATGTACCAGTAAGGCCTTCTCGCGAACCACCCTGAGAATTTCAGGGGGGGCCCTGAAACCCCTGAAGCCCCCTCCCTTGGCTACATGCCTGGTTACACATAAAACAACATTATCTTCACATAAAAGATGTTTCCTACACAGAAAATTCTGTTTTTAGTACAACTCTATCATATGCTAATTTTGTATGGGTTCTCTCAATTGAAACATTTATTTATTTATTTATTATTTTGACTTGTATACAACCCTTCCCAGTAGTCTCAGGGTGGTTCAAAATAAGCATAAAACACAATTCCAAAGCAGCAATTTTAAACACAATAAAACAGTTTGTACAAAAACAGAGAAGATGGATTAAGCAGCACTTCTAAAAGTTGAACGCCTGCTGGAAGAAGGTGGTCTTGCAGGCTCTTCGGAAAGAGGACAAGTCTGTTATTGCTGGGACCTCCTCCGGCAAGGCATTCCATAAGTTAGGCGCTGATACTGAAAAGGCACGTTGTCATGTGGATGACAAGCGACTGGTTCTGATCGACGGAACTTCCAAAAGATTTTGATCCTTGGACCATACCGATCTCTGGGGAGTATGCAGGGAAAGATGGGCCTTCAAATATGCTGGCCCTAGACCATGCAAGGCCTTGAATGTTAGCACCAACACTTTGAAGGTGATCCAGTACTCGATAGGAAGCCAATGCAAATGCTGCAAGACTGGTGTGATGTGACACCTCAGTGACACTCCAGCCAGCAGTCTAGCAGCAGCGTTTTGCACTAACTTGAGTTTCCGGATCACTGACAAATGCAGGCCAATGTAGAGGGTGCTGTTTTTTTCCATAAAAATATTATAATACAAAGAAGTATTATCTTCTGTGCATAAAATCCTGTTTTATGTGCAAATGTTTGTGCAGAAAAATTCACAAATTGCAAAGACTCACGTCAATCCAGAATTTTTCTCATTAGTATTTCTCAATAATAATAATTTCTCAAAAACCATATCTAAGGTCTACAGATGCATGCTGCTGATTCAAAACTTTCAGAAAAATAACCTGAGATTATGTCCATTCACATAACAAAATTTCAATGACTCAATGGTTTTGAAAAGCAACACACATAAGCTAATTTTAGTATTTACTGTTGGAAATTACTCCATGCTACTGCTAGCTTCTGATTCATAGCAATTGAATTTGATTCTTGTCCCAATGCTCTTTGAGCAAAGAAGTTGTCCATTGTCAAAGTGGAGGATTACCTCTTTAAGGATAATGCTGGCAGACAATTCCCATACTTAACTTCACGTGTCACTGTCTCTACATGGGTCCTCACACTTCCAGATCATATTTGTACTGAACACTGTCGCAAGCATTACATTTTGCAACCTGAATTCCTCATCTGCTTCATCCAAATGACTGAGTAACAAAATACTACTTTGACCTTTTCAGTCTTTCTCGGTATAATTTACAGACTGTTTACTCTTCTCCTAAAGCATGGCCCCAGAAAACTTCATGATAAAAATGGACAGCCAATCAAAGCATGAAATCCTGAAAAGGTTACTGGCTTTGGTTCTGCTGTATCTATTCAATGTTCATAGCCTTGTTTCTAAGAAATATTATAATAATAAGAGCAAATGCCATCAGATGAATCACATTTCCTAGTCTTTCATGTCACTCTAGTCCACTTTTCTCTTAAGTAAATACTGCTGTCCTGGCTTATTATATTTAATGCAAGGAGCTACAGATCTGTTTGTAGTTTGGTGTTATTTACTTGATAAAAAGTTTCCAAACAGAAAGTTCTAGAGTCAGTCCCTGACATCTCCAGTTAAGAAGAATCTTACGATGGACACCTGCATAGTTGTGATTCTGAACACTTAGTGCAGATCTTTAGCCAGCACCAGTCCCTCTCCATGAACTAGATTTGCACGTGAGGAAAAAGGGAATAGAAGTTCACTTTTTCCTCCCCTACAAGAAAAAAAAGTTTTCCCACTACCAGTCTTCAAAGTGTGCAGAGGGGTCTTGTTTTATATGAGAATTGCACCCACAGAGGTTTCTTGAAGTGTTATCTTCTCATTTTCCATTTAAAAAATAATCATGGAACCTTTGGGTGTTCCTGGGGCTAATATTAGGACATTGACTCCCAAATACAACAACAACAATTTTATTGATTAGCCAGAAGCCATATCAAATACACACAGAACACAGACACATTGCAATGATTCTAAAAACAATCTGAGGAGAATTCTAGACCATTACATCAATTAAACCCCTGTTTTGCCCAGCAGGAGGGATTCTAAGGGAGGTGGTAACAATTCACAGGTCCTCATCTCCAACACAATTTATTCCAATTGCATCTCAAATAAGACTCCCAAATAAGAATTCTGCCCCCTCCCTAGAAGTTACATTCAGTTTCCAAATAGTAACATAAATAGTAACATAAGACATCAACTAGACTAGATATTTAAACTCACTGTACCTAAATACCTTAAAGGCAGCAGATTCTATCAACCTTACTTAATACTTGGCTGGGAGTCTGCCAACAAAAACCAGGTGGTGTAGGCTATAGTTCAGTGGAAGGAACTGTAAAACCACCACATTCTTTACCATAAATTGATAAGTGAGTTGAAGGCACATATCCACAAATTGTTTAGACATTCAAAGAAAATGGGTGGGAGAAAGTACCAAGTGAATTTGAACACAATAAATATCAGTATCATAGATATGAAAGGATTTTCAGCATCTTCCTTTTTGTGATGCTTGTAATTTAGGGACTCGAGGAAATTTTCCAGGGGTGGGAAGAAATCTTATTTCATGTAGGCATTAGGCAATGCCTTCATCCCATCTCCAATAGATTTGCCTTGGCCCACAGGATTCTCACTCCTGGGTCAGCTTACTGGTATCTGACTTGGGGGCATCCAGACAGGCCCTTTAATGAGGGAGTTACCACAATTAATAGGAGGCAGTCCTGATGACGTCCTGGAGAAACCCAAAGTAATTTGCCACAAACTAGGAAAACCCTGTTTTGTGGTGAATTAATTTGTTAGTGGGTTTATTCTGTGCCTTCTTGGAAGGCGCGAAATAAACCCACTACTTCCACTGTCTGGACTGCAGTCCAGACAGTAATCCTACCATTTTCCAGGCTACATGTAGAAATGACGTGCCAGGAGAGCTCCAGCAGCCCTCTAATGGAGGTTGAGTAAGTTCTTTTGTTTTTTACAGGGCTTTTGGGGAGGGGGTTAGAGTGTCCAGATGTTCTCCTGGAAAGTTCCGGGATAACATCTGGACACCCACCTCAGAAAGCACAGGCATTCTGGGATATGTGTGGATGGACTCCTGGGAACATTCACCTTTTAAAAACTCGAATGTTCCCGGGATAAATGCCTGCCTGGAAGCACCCTTTGTGTAAGGTAGCTTCATATATTGCAGATTTCCGCTGCATCAGTATTGGTTCTTGGCTCAGGATATCTATTCTCCTTTGAAGCTGTAAGGATCTTACTTTACATTTTTTGCTTCTCTCGTCACATAGTTCTAAAAGCTAGCCAAAAATTCCAGAGAGAATGATTTACATCTTAGAAGATTAAATAACTTCAGCTGACTGAATACCAGAAAAGGGTGGACAATGGGTGTGTTCACGTACAATCATTTTACTGACCTGTCTTTAATCCCTTAGCAAAATGTTCTCATGCTTTGGACATGACTGTAGCGGTTGAGATAATATTTTGGACAGTGAAACATTTGTTAAGATAAGAAACAGTTATAGAGTAGCCATCTGTTATTCCAATGGATAGAGAGGTAGGAATACAATTCCACACTTGGTTTACAGGGAGCATTCCCCAGTAGCCCTGTGTACATTGTAGGATGATCCTGTTCTATTTTGTTGTGCACTATAATGTTTTACTATGCAATAAACATTAGGGGAAGGGGAGACTGTTCAGGGCTGCTTATAGCAAGAAAACAGAGGAAGAAACAAGCATTTAGATAATAAATGTGGAGGAAAATCAGGATCATCAGCTTCTAATGTCAGAGCCCAAAAAAAGAAATAACAGATTATGGGCTGTAAGTTTTGGGGAAGGAGGCTTTGAGTATGATGTTTGCAGGGAGATAAGAGGAATAATATATCTAAGGATCACCACTGTATCCTTTACTGTGGTATGGGCTTCAATATGTGCTCAGTACTACCAGTTTCTTACACCAGTCCTGTATAAGTATAGCAAATATATTTTCATAGGTTTGCTCTGTTCATGTGTGGAATAGGTGCACAGTCTATTCTTTATCCAGAAATCAATAAATCCAGCACCTTCTCCTTCTCCTACTTTGTGGTGTCATATTTAATGTAGTGGTGTTTACCTTTAAAGCCTCTGCATGGTTTAGTACCCAGGAATCTAGTGGATCGCTGTATCAATCCCCCTGCACACTGAGATTTGGGGCTCTTATTAATTTCCCTCCTACTAGAGAGCTTTTTCATGATTGTTCCCTACTTGTTAAAGTCCCTTCCAACAAAGCTATAACTCAAGGACCTACTTAGGTGTTATTTTACTGCTTGGTAAGGGCTGCTAACTTTAGACATTTCAAATTATTTTAAGTTACTGTGCAGTTTTATTGACTATGGTTTATGTCTTAAGCTTTTGGACATTGCAAGCTTGTGTAATTAATTGTTTTGTTATAGTTATTTTTAGTGAGAATCTAGTTGGACAAGAGAGAATACATTTCAGAAATTATTCAATAAACAAACTTTTACTATATGGCTAGTAGCCATATTAATTATTCAAGTAGGAAACATAAATGTGCCTTAACTTGAATGCTAGGGAAACTAGGGAAAGAGGATTGAAAGTTATCCATTACAATACCACCCCCATATTCCTCCCAAAGGAAATTAGATCTGCCCCCTCCCTCCTGACCTGTAGGAAGCTAGTGAAAACATGGCTGTGGAATGAGGCCTTCATAGAATGAGGGCAAAGATTGCTAATCAACTAAGTTATTGACCGCAATATATGGACTGAGTTGGACATGATTTTACCTTGGTGAACGGCTTTTTATGTAATTTATTTTATATGTATTGGTAATTTTATTGCTATGTATGATGTTTTAGATTTTAATGTTAGCATTGAATTCTTGCTGTCTGCCGGTCTGGGTCCCTCTACGGAAGTGAGAAAATCGGGATACAAAAGTTTTAAATAAATAATAAATAAATAAATATCCATAGGGGGTGTGTTTTAAGATCCTCAGTAGCTGCCTGAAACTCTGGATATCCTACATTTTGACTATACTTGGGCCTGAAATATTTATTTATTTTATATATTTATTTGCAGTATTTGTATACGGCTCTTCTCAACCCCAAACGGGACTCAGGGCAGCTCACAGTGTTGGCAACAATTCAATGCCATAGATAAAAAACAGATAATACATTAAACATTATTAAACACATCACATAAAATAACGCCACATATCACACAAAGACATAGCCGTTGATATGATATAGAATAGGACTGAGAGGACCTTGAGAGGCCCAGTATTAAATTTGTTTGTTGATGTCTCTAGGTCTCCCAGTACTGTTCTGTGATATGCGTGGACTGGAAGAATCATAAAATCATAGAGACCACATGGGCCATCCAGTCCACACCGCTGCCATGCAGTAAAAGCAAAAAAGTACTTCTGACAAATGGCCACCCAACCTCTGTTTAAAAGCCCCCAAGGAAGGAGCTTTCACTATACTCTAAGGCAGTGAGTTTCACTCTTGAACAGCTCTAACTAATGTTCAGGTGGAATCTTATTTCCTGTAATTTAAATCTGTTGCTCCAAGTCTTAGACTCCAGGTCAGTAGAAAACGAGTCTGCTCCCTCTTCCTTATGGCATCCATTCAGATATTTATACATGGCTATCATGTCTACCTCTCAACCTTCTCTTTTGCAATCTAAGTAGGCCCAGTTCTTTAAGACAGCTGTAGTAGGGCATGATCTCCAGACATTCGATCATTGTAGTCACCCCCCTTTGGACACCATCCAACATGTCAAAATCTCTTTTGAACGGTGGTGCCCAGAATTGGACACAGTATTCCAGGTGAGGTCTAACTAAAGCAGAACAGAGAGGCACCATAACTTCCTTTGATCTAGATACCATACTACGTTTGATTCAGCCCAAAATCCCATTGGCTTTTATACCTGCTGCATCACATTGTTGGCTCATGTTCAGCTTGTTGTTCATGAAGAATCCAATATCTTTTTCACATGGACTGTTGTCAAGCTGGGCGTCACCCATCCTGTATCTTTGCATTTCATTTTTTTCCTACCTAAATTAACTTTTTCTCCTTGCTCAAATTAATTTTGTTAATTTCAACAACTCTCTAATGAATCTGTTAAGGTCTTTTTGAATTCTGATCCTGTCTTCTGACGTGTTAGCTATCCATCTTAACTTGGTGTCATCTGCAAACTCTAAACTTTCATCTATTGAGTTTGTGGATAAAGGGATCATATAGTATTAAAAGCCTGAGTTGTGAAATTATTGATCAATCAGATGATACAAATTGGATACTTTCTTGTATCAAAACATAGGTCCAATGATCTTTCCTGTTAAACCAAGTTTTTGCTAAAATAGCTGAGATGTATCAAGCTGCCTCTACAGTCTGTATCATAAGCGAAAGTACAGTGAATTGCTTTTGATGTTTTGCAAGAGGTTGTGAACCTTGAAAAATGCTACAATGCAAAGTGCGTTGATTCTGACTTGTTTTCTATCTTTTAAAAACAGAAAAATCAAAGCTATTTTTCGACAGCTCTGTCTTTGCAATCAATGCTGCTATATAACAATATATGCCATTGTTGTGCATGATTGCCAGATGTCCCTTATTATAAGGAATGCCACCTGTTTGAAGACTACAGAGCTTTTTCTTTTGTACAGACTGATCATGATGCCCCCCAAGTCCCATATTGTGAGATATGGATCCTTCATAAAGACAGAAAATATGTTCTTCGTGTCATTTTTGAATTTGGATAATATGGTAATTTTACAGATAAATACATGACAAAGTTAACTTTTTTATCATATCAGAAGCCACTTGAGAAACTGCAAGTCACTTCTGGTGTGAAAGAATTTGCCGTCTGCAAGGACATTGCCTAGGGGATGCTGGGATGTGTTACCTCCTGTTGGGAGGCTTCTCTCATATCCCCACATGGGAAGCTGGGGCTGACAGACAGGAGCTCATCCTGTCTTGCGGATTTGAACCATGACCTTCAGGTCAGCAGTTCAGCTGGCACACGGGTTTAACCCATTGCACCACTTCAGCTCCTTTACAAAGTTAACTGAAATCTATATTTTTATTTGGTATTTAGGTACCTTATTGTTTCTTATTGGTGTTTTCAAACCTGGAAACACTAATGTGTTACCATGGTTAGATTCCAAGGAATGGAATGGAAACAGAAAAATAATCTATAGGGATTTTCCTCTAATTTTAACCCAGCTGCATATATTGATTGAAATACTTTACTATCTGCTCTGATCGTCTCTTCTGGTGTCATATCGAAGGAATAATCTTGTTCAGTGTTAGCTGTTATGTCAACCTTGGTTTGTCTTTCTACCAAGAAAGAATGATATTGCACAGGTTCAGTATTTATATGTATTCATATTTCTTAGCATAGCCATGCTGTACTAGAGCTCTTTCTTCCAAATCTAACTGCAGCTCCTTTCTACCCATGGAATATACTATGAAAATGTAAGGACAGGGAGGAAATACTCTGGGTTCTGCCATTGCAGGAACAAAACAGTTTACATAGAAAAATGTATATGCACAAATCATCCTCTCCCCTCTGTTGTTTAACATCTACATGCAACCACTTTCTCAGCTGGTCCAAAGCTGTGGGCTTGAGTTCTATCAGTATGCTGATGACACTCAGCTCGTGCTGAGGATGGAAGTCCGACCAGACTCTGTACCTGATAATTTTAATCAGTGCCTTGAGGCCGTTACTGGATGGTTGCGCGTCAGCAGGTTGAGGGTGAATCCAGCTAAGACAGAGATCCTTTGGCTGGGTCGACCAGGCAGTGGGGAGATCTAGTTGCCTACCCTGGATGGCAAGGCATTATGCCCATCATCGTTGTTAAAGAGCCTGGGAGTCCTTTTGGACCCACTGCTGGCGATGGAGGCCCAGGTCTCCGTCGTTAGCAGAACCACTTTCTTCCATCTGCGGCAGGCTAGATGGCTGGCCCCCTATCTGTCAAGGGACAACCTAGCTACGGTGATCCAGGCTACGGTCATCTCAAGACTGGACTACTGTAATGCCCTCTACATTGGCCTACCTTTGTTGGTGATCCAAAAGCTCAAATTGGTACAAAATGCGGCTGCCTGGCTTCTGGCAGGAGCCCCGATGAGATGTCACATAACACTACTCCTAATGCAGCTGCACTGGTTGCCGATTGAACACTGGATCACTTTCAAAGTGATGGTACTTACCTTCAAGGCCATTCATGGTCTAGGGCCAATGTACCTGAGGGACCGCCTCACCCCCTACCAATCCCAGAGATCGCTCTGTTCTGAAGACCATGATTTACTGGAAGTCCCTAGTTTTAAGACCTTGCCTCTAATCGCAGCCAGACGCAGAGCCTTTACAGTAGTGGCGCCATCTCTCTGCTCACTTTGCCACTCAAAGTTTGTGCCTTGCGGGAGTTACCAGCTTTCCGCAAGGCATGCAAGACACACCTGTTTCAGCAGGCCTTTGAATTCTGTTAATGTTGTTTTTAAATTGTTTTAAATTGTTTTAGATATTGCTTGTTTAGATATCAGTTTCTGTAAGCAGCTCCGAGCCCCTGGGGAGTGGTGTATAAGTTTGAGTGATATATATACATATACATACATATATATATATATATATATATATATGAAAAAGTACAAGTTTTAAAAAGTTTATATTTGTTAATTGCGATATGTATTAAAACACATACATTTGTAAATTTGTAAATTGTTTATAATAATGCACTGTAAATATTTGTGCAAGAAGAACTATCGTAATGAAAAGTACCATAAACTGGAACAGAGACAGTTGTGTTCAGTTCTAAAGAAATTTAAAATAATTTGCTTTCCAATGAGGTAGAAGTATTTGTTTTTGCTGTATAATTTAGAAAAACACCAAAGACAATCAATTCAAATTAATAGCAACAACATAGGAAAATTCCAAAACTACCATTGTTTTGGAATGTTGATTATCAAATAAGAAGTCAATTTTCAATATGTAAATTTTAATATATTTCCCCAGTGAGAAGAGCAGAAACCTGGCAGTTGTAATTGACTACACATTAAAGGGTCTTCAGCCATGGACAAAAAGCAGAAACTAGTGAAAAGGGGGTTTGGAAAGAGATTCTCTTTGGACAGCAGCCTTATGGTGAGTACACAAATGTTTCTACACTTCTGAATGTTTTTGTCTTTCTGACTGCTGGATTTGGCCTTTTTACAGTGGTGCTCCTTTACAGCTTGATTGTATTCCAAAACACATATTCAAGATTCTGGCTAGTATTCAGGTATTAATAGCTGCATGCTTAAGTGTCTGCAATGTTTGTTAGATTTTACATTCTCTCCGTGCAGTGTCCAAAGCCATCCTTCCATCTTTAGTGTAAGGTTGTCATAATATAAGGTGTACTTGCAGATGGTTATGCTACACAAGTGCTTCGTAACCTGTGGGTCCTCTAATGTTTTGGCCTTCATGCTCCCCAAAACAAGGATACTACTGGGACTTTCTAAACCCTTCAGGGTTTTATTTATCAAGTCAGAAGTGTGTTGAGGGTACAGTTCACACGTATTTAAAACACAAAGTTTTAAAACTTGGCATTACGCAAAATGTCCTTTGACCAGTAGCTGGCCACTTGGAGTGCTTCTGGTGTCTCTGTGAGAAGGTCCTCCACTGTGCATGTAGCAGGGCTCAGGTTGCATTGTAGTAGGTTGTGTTTTGCTCTTCTCCACACTTGCATGTCATGGAGCCCCATTTCTTAAGGTTGGCTCTGCATCTCGTGGTGCCAAAGCACAGCCTGTTCAGCGCTTTCCAGGTTGCCCAATCTTTTGTGTGCCCAGGAGGAAGTTTCTCATGTAGTCTCAGCCATTGGTTAAGGTGCTGTGTTTTAACCTGCCACTTCTGGATTCTCCCTTGCTGAGGTGTTCCTGTGAGTATCTCTCTCAATCTTAGGAAGCTGTTTCTTGATTGAAGTCATTGGCATTCTGGCTGATATTTGAACAGAGGATGGGCTGGAGGTGTCACTGCTTTGGTCCTTTCATTATTGGCTGCTACTTCCTGATGGATGTCAGGTGGTGCAATACCAGCTAAACAGTATAATTTCTCCAGTGGTGTTAGATGTAGGCATCCTGTGATAATGTGGCATGTCTGATTAAGAGCCACATAAACTGTTTTAATGTAGTGAGATGTATTTCACACTGGGCATGCATATTCAACAGCAGAGTAGCAAAGCGCAAGAACAGATGTCTTCACTGTATCTGGTTGTGATCCCCGGGTTGTGTTTGCAGCCCTTCAGGGTGACTTTGTGGTATACCTGGACTGAAAGTCAGGTAATTTAATGGTGTTCAATTAAATGGTGTTCAGGTAACAGTGATCCATCTGGTAATGTATCCTCTGCAGAATCGAGCTCTTATGTCACACTTGGCAACAATTCTATCATATATAGCAAATACCTGGAACTTTGACTTCATGGTTTCCAATTCTTGGTGATCCTTCACCCTTGAAGCTCATCTGTTCATTATTTATGTGAAGTATACTTTAGGTATGCTTCAGACTAGAATATACATGTTTTCTAATATCACTTTAAAGAGACATCAATTTCCACGCAATCCTATCCTAGTATTATTCAGGGCTTCAACCCTGCCAAATACTTAAGAGAAGACAAGAACCTTTTCTCTCAAGTTGTTTTCAACACATTTTAGGGGGTTTCCAAAAAATGGGTGTGGGGATTGTATATCAGGACCCACCTAGTCCTTTGAAACAGTTTAAATTTATGAACATCCCCTCAGCTGTAATGGTGAAAGAAATATAGATCCCTTTGGAAAAGGTTTCACAGAGGAGAGGTGGAGCTGAATATGATATCTGTGCTTTTGAGTATTTCAATCATGTCATGGCAGTGTCCTCTGGAAGAGTTTTTGCAGAAGAGAACTGGCATTGAATATCGTATCAAGTGCTTCTGAGAATTACAGCATGCTGAAAAACTTTCCTTGAGCTACCTAATGGCTGGATTATGAGCGTGTGTATAATAATGAATATATTTTGCTCTCAGAATAGACTCCGCAGAGATGGGGAGGAGGGAGGAGTAGCAATGTAAGAAAACCTGCTCCTTCCTTCAAAGGCCTAGTAGATTCATTTGAGCAAAATCCACATATTTGTGCCTGCTGCCTGGTTCCACCTTCAGCATAAGGACTTTGTCCCTCACTCAGTGACAGAAAGCAGCTTTCTTTCCAAAGAAATTAGATTCCCAGGGTCAGTGTTTCAGAAGGGTGCTGACATGTTGAGTTAGTACCCATCAAAGTGCAAATGTAGGAAGGCTGGTATGAGATTTCTGTAGATGATGAAATCAGCTGACCTGGGAAGGAATGGAAAGTGGAGATGAAAATCAAAGTCACCTCCCTTTTCTGGGTCAGTAATAGAGCAGTTATAGTTGGAGAGATGAAAGGACAGCTTTCTAGCTTGTAAAATAAATCAAGGAACTCCCTTGTCTTCTCCTTTTCAGCCCCCTCAATAGCAGATTCCTTCTATTCCCAGATAAATAATTAATCAGCACTAGTACAGCAAGTTGTATGAATCTTGTAGTGAAATAGGATGTCACTGACTTTATGTTTTGGTTACTATTCTGGAAAAAAGAAAGAAAACAACAGGGTTCTGACTCTAAAACAATGTTTGATCCTGGAAATCCTAGATTATGTTTTCTCTTCTGTCTCTTTTCATAGTGAGGTTAAAAAATCTTTAATAATTACTAAAGTGGAAAATTTAAAAAACAAAGGAGTCCAGACTGGAAAAAGTAGTTATATTACCACATAACATGGCAATTGTGTTGGAGCGGTCCTGAATGATTGAATAATAAAATCAAAGACTTGGAAAATATTGCAAGGGCCAACCTCCTGCTATTCAGGAATACCCAATCAAAGCACCCCTGACAGATGGCCACCACCACATGCCGAGGTAATATCTTCCACTGTCAAACAGCTCTTACCATCATAAAGCTTTTCCTAAATCAGAAGACATTTACTTCTTGGGAGGAGAGCAATGAACAGTCTTGATAAAATAGTGTAAGGAAGACTGAGCAAAGGAAAATAGACACTTCTGAACTGTGGTGTTGGAGGAAAATTCTGAGAGTGCTTTGGATCAAACCAGTCCAAACTTCAGGAAATAATGCCCAATTGCTCACCGGAGGGAATGATTTTAGAAGCAACATAATGAGAAGACAGGAAAGCTTGGTGAAGATAATGATGCTGGGGGAAATGGAAGGGAAAAGGAAGAGAGGCCGACCAAGGACAAGATGGATGAATGGTATCCTTGAAGTGACTGCCTTGACTTTGAAGGAGCTGGGGGTGGCCACAGCCAACAGAGAGCTCTGGCGTGGGCTGGTCACAAAGAGTTGGAAGCGACTGAGTGGATAAACAACAAAACTGTTTAGGTGGAATCTCTTTTCCTGCACTTTGAATCCCTTTCTCTCTGTCCTGCCTCCCCCCCCCCCCCAAGCTAAACATACCTAGCTTCATAAGCCATTCATCATAAGGCCTGGCTTACTCAGCCGTCTTTCTTCCCAGCCTTACATGTAGGTTTCCTTGGGCTGACAGAAAAATAAATTGGATCAATGGAATTAAGGATAGGTCACTTTCTTCTTTACTTGTTGCCCTTCTCTTCATGCTGCACATTATTACAAGGTTTGCAATTTCAAGAGCCATAGTCTAATTGTGCAGGTTTATCATGAGTCAATGAATTCTTATTTCTCTCAATGTTCTCAACAGGCTTTGGAGGACTACAATTTCCTTCAGTACTGACCAATGAATCAAGATAGTGCAGGTTGCAGTTGACTTTGGGGGGGGGGGGGAATCTCATGCACTGAATAAAAAGCCTTTGCCAATGTGCCCAATGCAAGTTAGTGAAATACAAGAATATGGAATAGAAAAATGACTACTGAAATGACCTTCGATCTTGATTTTGGATGACATGATTTCAATAGTTGGTTTTAACATTGATGTTTTAGTTTCTTAGTTTTAATGTATATTATTTTATTGTATGTATGTTTATGGCATCGAATTACTGCCTTTTTTGTAAGGCCACTCTGAGTCCCCTTCGGGGTGAGAAGGGCGGGATATAAATGTAGTAAATAAATAAATAAATGCAAGGCTTGTGCTTTATTTAAAATGGAGGCAACAAAAGTAGATTCTGAATGCACAGAAATATATTCCCGTCTCTAAAGTTGTTGCTGAAGGCATGACATCATAAAGTCTGGCTCCATATATTATTTTAGCACAGAAGTCTAGACCCCACCATGGAATGCAGTTTGTTAAAAATAGTTTCTTGACTTGCTGGTCTTCTTTTTCTGTCTGCTCATCTCTCAATTGCATATAAACTTCCTAGGGCTTTGAACCAGAACTTGGTCTAACAGATAATTTGGTTAGATTAATATATATTTCTAATGGGTAATGGACTAGCTCCTGTTGTTAAGTCCCAATGAGAACAGACCCACTGAGTCCATTGGACTGTCATAGGAGTTGACTTAATCAGTCCCATTGATTCAGCAGCTCTATTCTTGATGGGACTGACAATTATATTCAGTACAAAGAATACTAATTTAAAAAGTTTTAAAAGGTAAGTTTCAAAACTTTTAAAGAATTTTCATTTTATTAGTCTAAGATAAGATTTTGAAATAGCAGCATAGAAAGTTTTATTTTAAAAATGTTTAGGTCATGATTATGGTTCCTTTATTTGATTTGTACATGGGAGAAACTGGGCAGCTGTTGAGGCTGCTTAAGCTGCTACTTGAAAAGATTTTAAGCTTTCTTTAAATACACTCTTTTTAAAAAAATCCTTCTGTAACTGTGTTCAAAGTTGAAAAACCATTAGACAATATCACAATCGCTGTGAAGAAATGTAGCTTTCTACCCATTCTGAATACAGTGCTGCCTGTGAAAATAATAAAAGGCCCACCAGAAACGAAGGCCTTTGCCTGACCTAAAACGGTTCACTTGTCTCCAGGAGACTTTTTGATCAGAAAAAGTCAGTGTTTCAAGCTGTTCTCTTTATTTACGAGAATAATTCCCAGGCTGCCCTGGGAATTGCTTTGGATTGACACTTGCAGCTGTGATGGCATTTAGCTGAGCAGCCTTCTTGAGAATGCTTCATCTTTACTAGTACCTTGCCTATATAAAGTTGAGGTTTTTAAGCCCCCTTTTTAATGGGAGGCTTTCAATTTTCAGGAGCAAAGTGCAGTGAATTGTTTCTTAGGAGGCTGATTGCTTTTGCTCTCACCTTTCCAAGGCTTAGTCACATACCACTGTGATTTGCAATTGGATTAGCCTTAACAAGCGAGGTACCTGTGCAATCTTCTTCTCACAGTTGGAGGCACTGAAAGCTGTTGAAGCTTTTTGCTCACCGAGAGAACATTTCACCCTCTACTAAGCCTACCTGCTCCTTAGGACCCCCTCATTTTCAGTACACACTCCTTTACCCTAATATTGCCAGAGATTCCAGACTCATTTTAGCTACTAGCTCTATTTCGTATCCAAACAGTGCAACCCTTTTGACCCCGTGTGTGGAGACCAAGAAACTGCATGTGATGGGGGCAGAGTTTGCAGGATATTTAATACCTGACCACCTCACATGCCTTTTCAAATGTAAAACTTGATGGACACTTCCCAAGTATTTGGACTGCCCTCAAGGTTTTGGCCAAAGGAAGCTGTGGGGGGTAGTGTCTCAAGACACCTGACCTCAGCTGGAGCTATATCAGGTTGTCTCTCCTCATCACCCCCAGGTTGCTTTTGATTAGGACACAGGCTAAATAAAGTGTCCATTATTTAATCCCAGTTTTGGATCTCATCTGATTGTTTCCATTAATAGCTGCAGGGTTCATTTCTTTGTCACATCTCAGTTGATCGAGGGTCATCTGACAACTGCCAGAGGGATGCTATGTTTTTCTTCATGTTACAAAAGCAGTCTTGTTACATATTACTGGCTTTATTACACCATACGCTTTCAGAACCTATTTCATAAGTTTCATTTCCAACCAGCAACTTAATGTATTGCATTTTCTTCTCAGATTTTTTAAATTAAAGGTCTGCACTTCATCATAAATTCATAGAAGGAATCAGGCACTTCAAATGGGAAGTCTCCATGGCAGTTTTCATAGCACTGCCATGTGGTTATATACCACTCAATAAACAGCCATTTACATGTACCACAACTAATGCTACAGGAAGTGTGAACAAATTCCAGGATTCACAGAGATACATTTAACCCTGAGCAGCTTATAGAATATCCCCATATTTCTGCATATGTATCTTGGTTTTTTAAAATGTGGCCACTAAAATGACTGAAAACACATCTATGGCCTCATATGGCTGATCATTCTGTAACATTTTCCATTGGTTCTGCTTTAAATCCATTGTAATTTCCCCCCTCAACAAAGTATAAGAGATCAAACAATAAATTCCTGTTTTGAAAAACCAATCTCCCAAAAGTGATTCCAAACAGCCAATGTGGTTTCCTTGGGAGATCTCTAGGGCAGCGGTTCTCAACCGGGGGGTCGCGACCCCCAGAGGGATCTCCTGGCCATTTTGGAGGGGTTGTGGCGCCATGTCCATTGGCCTCGCCCCCTCCACCAGGCTGCGCAGTGCTGTCTCTGAGGGCCGTTTTTTTCTGCCTGCGCAGTGCTTCCCAGGCCCGGCGAGCAGCACGAGCCAGGCAAGGGGTTTCCCATGAGGAAAGGCCATGCGATGGTGCCTCCCTTTCCTGGCTCACGCCGCCCACCAGGTCTGGCAAGCGGCAAAAGCCAGGGGCGAGGGAAGATGCATCACAATAGCCTGGCCTAATGGGAAGCCCCACGCCTGGCTTTTGCGGCTTGCCAGTCCCCGAAGGCGGCACAAGCCAGGCGAGGGGCTTCCCGCGAGGCAAGGCCGCGTGATTGTGCCTCCCTCACCTGGCTTTTGCTGCTTGCCAGAACCAACGGATGGCGCGAGCCAGACGAGGGGCTTCCCGCAAGGTGCCCCTTCCCTGGCTTGCACCATCTGTTGGTTCTGGCAAGCAGCAAAAGCCAGGGGCGAGGGAGGCTGCATCGCAACAGCCTGGCCTAATGGGAAGCCCCACACCTGGCTTTTGCTGCTTGCCAGTCCCTGAAGGCGGTGCAAGCCAGGCAAGGGGCTTCCTGCAAGGCCAGGCCATGTGGCTGTGCCACCCTCATCTGGCTTTTGCTGCTTGCAAGAACCAACAGATGAAGTGAGCCAGGCGAGGGGCTTCCCACGATGCAAGGCCATGTAGTGGTGCATCCCTTCCCTGGCTTGCGCTGCCCACCGGGTCTGGCAATCGGTAAAAGCCAGGGGTAAGGGAGGCTGTCCCGCATGGCTTTCGCTGCTTGCCAGACACGGCCAATGGCGTGAGAAAAGCAAGGGGCTTCCCACGAGGCCAGGCCATGCGGAGGTGCCTTTCTTGCTTGGCCTTACCCATTTGCGGACTCCGCACGCTAGGAGAAGGGATTCCCGCGAGGTGAGGCCATGTGGTGCGGCCTCCCTCGCCTGGCGTACACCTCCCCACCAGATCCAGGCCTGGAATGCTCAGGTAAAGTATACATCCCAGCATCTCCCAAATGGCAATGTCTATTTTTCCCAAACCCCTCTGGTATTTTCTGTTAGTCATGGGAGTTCTGTATGCGAAGTTTGGTTCAATTCCTTTGCTGTTGGAAGTTTAGAGTGCAGGGGAACTATACATCCCAGCAACTCTCAAATGCCATGATCTAGTTTCCCAAACTCCACCAGTGTTCAATTTTGGGCATATTGAATATTTGTGCCAAGTTTGGTCCAGATCCATAGTCAGTTGGGCTCTCCGGGTGTACATCTTCCATAAATCATTGTCAATTCCTCCCAACCCCCTCCAGTATTTTCTGTTGGTCATTGAGGTTCTGTGTGCCAGGTTTGGTCCAGGTCTGTAATTTGTGGGGGTCTCAGTGGACTGTGGATGTCAAAGGTGAATCAGTTGAAGGTACTGCAGATTCCACCATCCATTGTCCATACTCCCGCAAACATATTGTTTTTATGTTTAATCACAATGATTTAATTATGTTCTATTTCTAACAATGAAAATACATCCAGAATATCAGATATTTACATTACAATTCATAACTAGCAAAATTATAGTTATGAAGTAGCAACGAAAATATGGTCGGGGGTCACCACAACATGAGGAACTTTATTAGAAAGTTTGAGAACCACTGCTCTAGGACCTCATCATACTGATGCCCCCCCCCCCCCCCAGTTCCGTTCCACCAGCAAACACCAGTGTGGTGCCTAGCGGTGACCCATGTGCCCTCCCTCCTTCCCCCATCATATGGGGGCATCCAGGCAAGGCGCTTTGGCGCTCTACCCTGCCCCCATCAGAAAAGGTGCCCCCATCAGATAGGGGAAAGGCCTTTTTCCTCATCAGATGGAGGAAAAGTCCAAAAAATGTAGGTAGCTCAGTTGGAGCTACAAAAAAGAGAGAGACTTACCTCCTGTTGTTGGAAAGGAAATATCTTGTGACTTTTCCTCATCACTTCAGCCATCAATGGAACAAGGCCGTGGCCTGTGATGGCACTCGGCAGGCCACATGGCCAAAAATGATCAAGGGGTCAAAAACCACTTGTTTGATGAGGTCTCTAGTTTGCATTTCCATTGCCTTTCTTGTGATGATTTGAAGGTAGACAGGCAACAATAAGAAGGAAGAAAAGCAGCAAGGTCAGGAGGATCTAGATGTTCTGTACTTTGGCAGGTGCTGAACAACACCATGCCTACAATATTTTATCTGAGAGCTTTTAATATAAAGAGCCATGGAAAAGACAATGTCAAATATGCAGTATTCAAGATAATTCCACTCCTTCAGATAAACAATATGCCTGCAGCTAATTTTATGACCACCCTTGCCACTAATAAAATATGTAGTTTTGCAAGCCAAGTTGATGAAACAATTAGGTTCTATTATCTAGGCTGTAAAAGCAATCCATCCTAAAGATGAGAAAATATGTGCCCTTCCTCCCTAATTGCCATTATATAGTTGGACTCAAGGCAAAAATGTGTGTGACTTCTCCAGCGGTGGAAGGTGTGGTCCCTTAGCAAGTAGGGCTAACAAAATAAGACTGATTCCAGGTGTAGCTGCTGCCATCCTTTGTGCATTTGGTAGAAACAGAAGGGGAAGCTATGCATTTAGAGTAGAGCTACTTAGCTGTTAATATACTATTTAACCTTTCCTCTGAATAGCTTTGTCAATATTATCACCCTTACAGATCAGCCTTTAAGCCTTGGACTTGAAGCTTTTATTTATCTACAGTATCTCACAATGAGGAGCTCTCTCAGAATAAAAATTGATTTATTACCTTGGCACATTTGTGTGTCTGGATGTTTCTCCTCTGGCTACTCAGCTAAATATGTCTCCATGTACCCCATGATTACAGATAGACTGAAAATTCTGCTGTCTCCCCACCTAGCATTAACCTCATTAGTAAGGGAGTAAAAATTCCACAGCAGTATGTGGAGTAGGAAAGAAGACAGCATACATAAATGGAGTAGCTAATTTATCCCTTTAAGTTGTATGAAATCATTTTGACAGCTTACGATTAAAACTAGAGTGACTGTATCTACTTTAAAATACAGTGGGCCCGTGATATCCACTGGGGTTTGGATCCAGAACCCCTCGGATCCCAAAATCCATGGATGATCAATTCCCATTATATGTGATTATGTAATAAATTGTGTCACTTATATAGAATGGCAAAACAAAGGTTTTAAAGCCAGAATAATGGAATCCATGGATTCAGAATCCATGGATGTGGAGGGTTGAGGATAAGTGCATTCTGATATTATTTATTCTCAAACAAGTATGAAGATTTGAGGTAGTTGTTCAACAAATGGAAAAGTCTGAAGAGATTATTCAGTGTCTGCTGTAAATTAAAGTATATGGTGTACCTTGGCTTCACTGCCTCCAAACACTTCAGCTTCCATTGCCCCCTTGCAGCATATGCCACAGTCAGGAATTCTGGGGGATGAACTCTTTGAAAAATCTGAAAGATGCTAAGTTGACAGAGTATGTAGCTGTACATACTTCCCTATATTTGTGAATTGTTCAGCACGAATTAGAAAAGATTTTTGTATTCATTTTATAGAAATAGTAAAGCCTTCCTGTGTAGCTTATTACTGTTATAATATTCAGCGGTGCTGGAAAAGTTATTGAGTTTAGGAAGCATGACTAATGACTACGCTTCATGTTCAGATCTTTGTTGTTATTTACCATTGCTGGGCACCAGTGTTTCTCCCACTCTGATTCTCCAGATGTTTTGGACTTCAGCTCCCACCTGGTAAACTGGCTGGGATTTCTGGGAGCTGAAGTCCAAAACACATGGTGCAGCACGGTTTGCGAAACACTGCTATATGCTATTTCAGTGTAGTCTTAATTCCAAAACTTTCAGAACTCTATTAAAACCCATACAACACAGAAATAAAACTGAGAATATTTAAGTACAGACATCTCGATGTCTATGGTATTAGTATCTGGGGTTTCATGTATCCATGTCCAACAAAATATGTCCTATCTAGAAATTTTAGGTCTTACAACCTAACATTATGGTATTCTTGGACTGGAAGTTGTTTGCTTTCATGAATTCTATGAACAGAAAGATGGCATAGCCATGGGGATCCCTCTTATCCCTGCCATAGCAATTTTTTACATGGAACACTTTGAGAAACAAGTCCTCGTAACAGCACCAAAAAAGCTCACTATATGGTTCAGATATTTGGATGACACCTTCCCAATTTAGAGCCATGGAGACTAAGAACTAAAGAAGTTCCTGGGCCACATCAACAACATCCACCCAAACATCCATTCTACCATCAAAAAAGAAAACAGAGAAAACTACTAATTTTATATGTTCTAGTCATTTGCAAAGCGAATCAACAATTTGACCACACACTTTACTGAACACCTATGAACACTGATGGATTCTGACATAAAAACTTCTACCATCACCCAGATCAACAAAGAAGCTCAATTAAAGCCCTGGCAGACTGTGCAAAAAGTATCTATGAACCCCACCTCCTCCAAAGCGAACTGAGCCACCCAAACTGGGCTTTACACACCAATGGAAACTTTCCCAAAGACATCAGAAGAGCTGCAAGACCAAGAACAAGCCACAAAAGTAAAGACAAAGATCCACCCAAAGGAAAGGTGTTCTTACCACAACCTACAAACTATCTACAGACCCACTAAGAAAATCAATCAAATGCTACATTCAGCAAAGGATAAGAGGGATCCTCTAACTACTGCAGGAGTCTACCATATACCATGCGGCTGTGAACAAGTATACATAGGGACCACCAAACGCAGCACCCAAACACGAATCAAAGAACATGAAAGGCACTGAAGACTAATTCAACCACAGAAGTCAGTCATAGTAGAGCATTTGATGAACCAACCAAGACACAGCATATTATTTAAAAACACAGAAATGCTACACCACTCTGACAACCACCATGTAAAGCTACACAAAGAAGCCATGGAGATCCACAAGCATGTGGACAATTCCAACAGAAAGAAGGAAGGCCATAATCATGAACAAAATCTGGTTACCAGTATTTACAAACACCAGAATCAAGACAGTAAATAAAGAACAGAACTCCAGACAGCAAAAAATCAAGTGCCAGTTAACACCTCCCAAATAGAGGATGCCTCCAGGCAACAAAGCCCAGGCTGCTCCTATGGAGATACCCTCACTGACTGAGTAGCCATGAAGCTGCATAGTCAATGCTATTCAAGCTCGCTAATTGCAACATCCACATTTGCTTCAACAGACAAGGGTTCTTTCTCCCATTTTCTCCCACTGGACATTCCACAGATATATACACTCTACATGCTTCATTGCCAACAGAACCTCTGAAGATGCCAGCCACAGATGCAGGCAAAACATCAGGAGAGAATGCTCCTGGAATATGGCTAAACAGCCTGAACAACTCACAGCAACCCAGTGATTCCGACCATGAGAGCCTTCAAGAACATATGCACACAAAGTCTGGGAATGTATCTCCCACAGACACAGGGCTCATATTTTATTATAAACATGAAAATGATATAAGCAATTCAATTTGTGTTGCACATGCAAAGAGAAAGATTTTTTTTAATATATTGATTTAGTTTCATGTGATATGCCCTGGATTCTTTAAAGCTCCCTGTTTGTTCTGCTGGCACTACAAGCTGATAAATCTAACTGCCATCTTATATAAAATATAAAGTCCTGCAGCCATTTGAGTACTGTACAGTCAACTCAGCTTTGAACTAGCATTCCTACTTTTAATTCATACACAATAAAGCAGCCCCCAAAATTTGCTCAGAGGCAAGACTCTGAAAAAAGAAATAAAAACCCTCTTTAAAACATGGTTTTGGATATCCTGTATCAATTGTTAAGAACATATCTCACCTGGATATACTTCTTAGATTATCCAGGATTTTAAAAAAAATATATTGGAACTAGACAATTGTGAAATAAGGGATATACATTATTAAATCCACAATTAACATGTGTGTTAATGTTTAAATACTCGCCAGCTGTGTCTTTCTTGCCAGTAACAATGAATACATTCTTGCAAATAACATTAACTTAAAGTCATGTGATTTCAATGTCATGAATTTGTGCTTCCTCTCTATGCATTCAGGAAATGAAATAAAATTCTGCTATATTTTCTAACTATCTCTTTACAATCATATTGGGGAAAAACAACAGAAAGAAACATGGGAGTTCCATCAATAAAGGTAATTTTATAATCTCATTATAGGGATGATGGAATTATACCATAATTTAGATACATGTAGATAGGTTGTGATATATATTTTATGTTATTGTTGTTGTGTGCTTTCAATTTAAGAAAATTATAATTGCGAGCCAGTAGGTTGAAGGTGAATCCAGCGAAGACGGAGATCCTTTGGCTGGGTCGTCTGGGCAGTGGGGATGGCCAGCTTCCGACCCTGGATTGCGTGGCACTATGCCCGTCGCCTTCGGTAAAGAGCCTGGGAGTCATCCTCGACCCTCTGCTGATGATGGAGGCCCAGGTCTCCGCCGTCAGCAGGGGGGCGTTTTTCCATCTTTGTCAGGCTCGGAGGCTGGCCCGCTACTTGTCTCGGCACGATTTGGCCACGGTGATCCAAGCTACGGTTATCTCAAGGCTAGACTACTGTAACACTCTCTACATTGGCCTGCCCTTGTCGATGACCCGGAAAATTAAGCTGGTGCAGAACGCCGCAGCCCGGTTGTTTGCGGGAGCCCCCGCGAGCTGCCTTATTACACCAATTCTGCGGGAACTGCACTGGCTCCCTGTTGAGTTCTGGATCACCTTAAAGGTGCTAGTTTTAACTTTCAAGGCCTTGTATGGTCTGGGGCCAGTGTACCTGAGGGACCGCCTAACCCCATACTGTCCCATGAGAACACTTAGATCCAAAGAGATGAATCTCTTAGCTGTGCCCAGTATCAAGCAATTCCGGCTCACCTCAACGCGGAGAAGGGGGTTTTCAATAATCGCCCCTGTCCTCTGGAATTCATTACCCCCCGGAGGTTAGGGCTTTGCGCAATTGGCTGGCTTTCCGGAAGGCCTGTAAGACGTTCCTATTCCGCCAAGCCTTTGAGCTGTGACATGCCATCTCTAGACTCTGTTCTTTCTAGAAACTGTTTTATCCTCTGATTAGAAACTGTTTTATTCTCCGATTTTAATGCTGTTGGAGTGGCAGCTAATAAGTCTAATAAATAAATAAATAATTTGAGAGAGCCAGTATGAGGTTTGAGTGTTGGATTAAAACTTTGGACACCAGGGTTTGAATTCTGGAAAAATGACTGGATGAACTTGGGAAAATCACATTTTCATTACCATTTCAAAGCAAACCTATCCCAGGGGTGTTGTCTTTGCCTTCTGAACCTGAGAGAAATTATAATTGTCTAAAATTGTTTTAATCTGCTGAAATAGGTTTTACTTGTATACTACCCGTAAGACCATATGATACAAGGCAGGATGCAAACATCTTAAATAACAACAAATCAATTATATAAAGGCCATTTTGAATGTAAAATTGCTCGGATTCATTCTGACTTAGACACCACAGTTGATACAGTTCTGGTTTATATAACCTCTACCCCTGCTTGCCCAGTGTTGATGGATATTTTTCAGTTTGAGGATGTGGGTGGGATCCTTGGAGAGGTGAGAGCCACCAAATGTGCTCTAGAACCCTGCCCTTCCTGGATCATAAAACAGACCAGAGAGGGACTGGTGGAGCAGGTAAGTGAAGTGATCAATGCCTCCTTGCATCAAGACAGAATCGCCACATGCTGTGGTTTTTTTTCTCTGTAGCCTACTGTACTTGATAACTATAGACCAATCTCCAGTCTTCCATTTTTGACCAAGGCAGTAGACCATGTGGTAGCTTCTCAACTCCAAAGGTTCCAGATGAAGTGGATATTTAGATGCATTTTAGTCTGACTGGTTATGAGAGAAATTTTGGTCACCATGGTGGATGACCTATGTAGGGAGTATCTGTCTGTGCTTGTTCTGGTGGACCCTTCAGTGGCTTTTGATACCGTTGACCATGGTATTCCTCTGAGTCACCTTTCCGGAATGGGGCTTGGAGGAGTGTTTTTCAGTGGCTCTGTTCTTTCCTGGAGAGGCATTCTTAGAAGGTGGTATTGTCTCCTTGGCCATTGATTTGTGGAGTCTTTCAGGGTTCAGTCTTGTCCCCCATGATTTTTTTTTAAAAAAATATATTTATTGAGGTTTCTTCAATAACAATAAAAGAGGTGGAACAAATTTGGGTATAGGACAGTAGGAAGGAAAGAAGAGAACACAGGAGCAGATGTGGGGGGGGGCAGGGGTGAACCGGGAGGGGAGGAAGGAGGGGATACAGGAGGGGGAGAGGGGTTGTTTGGGGCTAGGTATGGGGGAGAGGTCAGGAGAAGGGAGGTAAACAAAACAGGGGGGAGGGGGAAGCCCTCCAGCTTCCGGTGTGTTTGTATTGTCCAATTTGTTCAGTTGAGGGGGGGGAGGAAGGAGGGCGTGTGCATGTTTGTCCTTGTGGTGTGGAGGGAAGGGAAGAGGAAAAGGGGAGGGAGCAAGTTGCCTCTCAGCAGATCTTTGAGTATCTTGTGCCTGTATCAGGAAGCCTAGCTGCATTGGTCTGAGTCCCAGATCCTTAGGTAGGCCACGAAAGGTGACCAATCAGTTCTACACAATCGCGTCCCCTCCAGGTCACTCATGTAATAGGAAAGTCTGTCCATGCTCATGATGTCCTGGACTTTCTCCACCCATTCTGCAAGACAAGGCGCGTCTTTAGACTTCCACTTTTTCGCGTACACCATCCGTGCTGCCGTGGAAAGGAAGAAGAACAGCCATTCATCATTCTCGTCTGCAAGGTCACTGTCCTCCACCATTCCTAAGAGGCAAGCCTCTGGTGTCATCTCCAGTGTGGCACGTAGAATCTTTTGAATTTGAATGAAGATTGTTTTCCAATATTTTGAAGCTTCCTTGCAGGACCACCACATGTGATAAAAGGTGCCTGTCTGTGACCCACATTTCCAGCATGCTGTCTGGGCGGATTTGTACATCAGGCCCAGTTTACGGGGGGTCATGTACCATCTGAAGAACATTTCGTACCAATTTTCCTTCAGATCGATGGCGTAGGTGATTTTGATTTTCTTCCGCCAGACTCTCTCCCATTCTTGCATTCTGATTGTGAGGCCGACATTTTGCGCCCATTTTATCATGCAGGGTTTTACCTGTTCGGTCTCTGTTGACCATTCCAGGAGTCGCCTGTAAGCCTTGGAGATGAGTTTCTTCTCTTTGTTTAGGAAGCTATTCCAGAATCGCTCCCCTTCCTCGAAGCCTGTTTGCTCATCTCCCTGGAAGATCGTTTTGACCTGCAAGTGTTGAAGCCAAGTGAGAGATTTGCACTGTTGCTGTAGCAACGACCTTGGTTTGAGACATCTCCTCTTCCCCACCTTGACTGACAGGTCCTCATATGTCGGCCATGTGGTCCAGCCCAACAGGTTTCTTTGTTGCGCTTCTATGGGTGACACCCACAGGGGTTTTTTGGTAAAACCTCCCTTGTAGGTCTCCCAAATTCTCATCAGTGCCGCTCTTATCGGGTGTTTTTGAAGTTTTCGTTTGGTCTTGGCTTGCCATACCACAGGTGCCCGTGCCATCCCGTGAGGAGGTCAAAGCCCTCCAGGGCCAGTAATTCTTTGTTCTTCAGACTTATCCATTCTCTTATGTGGACCAGACCACAGGCCTCATAGTAGAGCTTTAGATCCGGCAGATCCAGCCTCCCCGTGACCTTCTGTCCATGAGCACTTTGAATTTAATTCTCGCTCTTTTTTCGTTCCATAAGAACCGGAGAATGTCTTTCTTCCATGTGTCAAAGATGGCAGCGGATTTGATAATGGGCAGAGTTTGGAAGAGGTACAGTAGCCTGGGCAGGACGTTCATTTTAACCACCGCTATTCTGCCCATGAGCGAAAGGCCAGCACTTTTCCAACTTGCGAGGTCTTTCTGAATTTTCTTCCACACTGCCTCGTAGTTGTTTTTCTGCAGTTGGCTGTTCTGCGCCGTTATGTGGACACCCAGGTATTTGATGGATTGAGTGAGTTGCACGCCTGAGACCTTCTCCAACTGTTCCTGTCGGTTCTTGGGTACATTCTTTGTCAGAATCTTTGTTTTTTCTTTATTGATTCGTAGCCCCGCTAGCGAGCCGAATCTCTCTTTCTCCTCTAGCCAGAATTGGATCGTGGCCGCCGGCCTCTCGATGAAGCAGAGTATGTCATCTGCAAAAGCTTTGACTTTAGGTGTATGGCCTCCAATCGAAGGGCCCTTCAGGCGATCGTTTAACCTGATGAATCTGAGCAGCACCTCTATGGCCATGATGAATATCAACGGGGAGAGGGGCATCCCTGTCTCGTCCCCTTTGTATATTGAATTTCCCCGTTGGCCGGCCATTGACCCAGACTCTGGCATATTGATCTCTGTAAATTGCTCGATGGCGTTCTGGAAAGACGGACCCACCTCCAGTTTTGACATGAGCAAGCTGAAGAAATCCCAGTTTAAGTTGTCAAAAGCCTTCTCCGCGTCCAGGGCCAGGAAGGCGATTTCTTTTTGTGGGTGCATTTCATAGTAGTGGATCAAGTCCACTACTATTCTGGTGTTATCCTTAGCTTGCCGACCAGGGAGGAAACCGTTTTGGTTGGGTGCTATCCAAATGTTGAGCCAGAGTTTTAGCCTTTCGGCCAGAATGTTTGCCAAGATCTTGTAATCAATGTTCAAAAGTGATATGGGCCTGTAATTGGCCACATTTGTGCCATCCGTTCCTTCTTTTTGGATTACCATTATGTTTGCTTCTCTCCAAGAGTCCGGGGTTACCCCCCTCAGTTAGTACCCTGTTGTATATTTTTCTCAGGAAGGGGAGGATTTCGCCTTGCATCGTTTTGTAGAATCTAGCCGTTAGTCCGTCTGGCCCCGGGGCTTTATTTGCATCCAACTTTCTAATTGCTTTTTCAATTTCGAGTTCTGAGATTTCTTCGTTCAGTGCCTCTCTGTATTGTGATGGTACCTTGCCCAGTGATGCACTCTCCAGATATTGCTCTATGTCCTCCTTTTCAATTGTGTCTCTCGAGTACAACTTTGAGTAGAAGGCCTGGAACGCATCTCGGATGTCTTCTTCCCCTAGGATCCTTGTGTCCCCAGCTCGGAGTTTGGTTATGAACCCCAGCTGTTTCTTCCTTTTGATCTTTCTGGCCAGCCATCTGCCCGGCTTGTTAGCGTTCTGAAAGTATCTTTGTTTCAGGAACTTAAGATCTTTGGAGAGTTGTTCTACCTCCAGGTGGTGCTTCTGTTTTTTCAGCAAGGACAGTTTGTCAACCGAGGCCCTGTTCTTTGGGTGTTCTTTCAGAGTTGCTTCCTCCATTGCTATTTGGGTTTGCAGGTCCTGTACTGCTTTTTGCTTCGCTTTGTTCCTGCTTGCATTATGCTGGATGAAATGCCCCCGGAGCACTGCCTTGCAGGCATCCCATATGACCTCCGGGCTTGTTTCCGGCACGTCATTAATCTTGAAGTAGTCCGCCGTCAGTGCTCGGTACTTCTGTATGTCCTCCTCTTTCCTTAGCAGGTTATCGTTGAGCCTCCAGCGTCTCGATGGAGGCCTATGGTTCAGTTCCAGTATGATCGGGCAGTGGTCCGACAAATCTCTCGGGAGTATTTTTATTTGGGATACACGCGGCACCAGCGATCTGGACATCCAGATCATATCTATCCGTGACCAACTTTGATGCCTGTGCGAATAGAACGTGTAGTCCCTTTCCTTTTTATTATGAAGTCGCCAGGCATCTTCCAGGGCCAGGTCATCCAGCATATGCGTGAGAGTCTTAGGCAGAACACCGGGGGGTCCTGCCCTGGTTTCTTGGGCTTCGCAGTTGACTGTGTTCTGTCCAATCGGGGGTTCATTATTCCGTTGTAGTCGCCCAGTATAATCAGACCGTCGTACTCCTGGTCATCTATGAGTGCCGCGAGTAACTGGGTGGTCGGACTTGGGGCCATTAGGCGCGTAGATATTACACAGCAGGAGGCGTGTCAGCCCCACCTCTAGCATCACCCCTACTATTCTCCCCTCTGTGCCTGCAAACGCCAGTTTGGCTGGAACCTTGTCGCTGATGTATGTTGCGACCCCTCTCTTTTTTTCTCCTGCTAGCGAGCAAAATAAGTTGCCCATGCCTTTGTTTACCAGATGTTGCTCATGGGCCTTCTTAATATGGACTTCTTGTAAAGCCACAATGTCCCATTTGTTCTTCCTCAGTGAGTTGAATGTTTTTTTCCTTTTCATCGGCGAGTTCAGCCCATTGATGTTGTTTGAAAAGCACTGTAATTGTATTAAGGGATCATACATTTTGCATTTCCACTGTGTGTCCCGTGTCGTCGTTCTTGTTGTCCGCTGTCCGTGTCATCGTAGCCGTCTCTGGCTCCCGATACCTCCGTTGGGTCGGGTCGCCTCCTCAGTCGGGAGTAGAAGCGTCGTCTTTTGGTTGTTTCATTCTGCCCTGGTTGGGACGTGGTCCTCAGGCCAGACTCCTTCAAAAGGTTTGCATGGAACTCCTGTGCTTTGGCCACAGTGGTCAACCAGTACCTTTTTTCCCTGTATGTAACCATGATCCCTTCCGACTTTTCCCATCTGAACCTGATTTTCCTGTTCTTCAACTCCTCCGTGAGGAAGAGGTAGTTCTTCCGTTTGCTGATTGAGGCTGCCATGAATTCCTTCAATACGATGACCTTTTGGCCTTTGTATGATGTTGGCGCCTCCCTCTGTTTCATTAGAATTTCATCTCTGGTTTTTCTTCTGGAGAATTGGACCACCACGTCCCTCGGCACGTTATTCCTTCTCACGTACGAAGATGGGACCCTGTACGCTTTCTCGATATCCCGATGTATCTCCTCCTCTTCCTTGCCTATAATGGTGGACGAGAGTGTACTGATGATTCTCTGGACGTCTTCCTGCGGGTCCTCCGTTAAGTTTCTAAAGCGTAGCTTTGTCTCCAGGGTGTTCTGTTCCATCCTCTCCTGGAGTTGTTCTAACTTTGCGTTCCTCGCCTCCGGGGACTCCACCCGTTTCTGTAACTTCCCCTGTGAGGTTTTGATCTTATCTCCCTCTAGTTTTATTGAGAGAATTTCGTCCCGCACAGTTGATAGCAATTTTATCAGATCCGTCCTGAGTTCCTGCAATTGGGCATCATGCCTCGCCGCCGCTTCGTCTACTTTCCTTTGTGTTGCATCCTGCTTCTCGGAGAGCCTCTGGAGCTCTTTCAATATGTCCTTCATTGTAGCTTCCTCGCTGTTTGCCAGCCTCTTCTGAACCCCTTTGGCGTCCTTGAAGATCTTTGGAGTCGTCATTTTTCCCTTGCTGCTTACTCCAGCCAGGACGCCTGGTTGTGTGTTCTCGTCACGTGGCTTCCTCGCCTGCCTTGTCTTGCTGGCCGTGTGTGCTTGTATTGTTGCCTGTCTCGAGGTTGTACAGGGTGACCTGCAGAGGGGGGGCCTTGGTCTTCTCTTCCTGATATCCTTGGGTGTGTTGGTGTCCCACTGTGGGTCACTGTGATTCTCTCTGCTCAGTGGTTGCATGGTTCCAGTGACTCCTGAGGGGGGAGAGGGTGGCCTGCTCGCTTTAGGCTCTTTGTCTCTCTTGTGGTGGCAAGGGGGCGAGGGAGGGGCAATGGGCTCCTTTGTCCTTCCTGTTGTTTCCTTCACAGTATTTACCTTTGTCTTGCCCCTCCTTCTCCCCCCTGTTCTTGCTCCCTTCTCCCAGTCTTCCTGTGTTTATGTGGGGAGCGGCGGGGCGCTCCCTATTCCCTCCCAAGCAACTGCCCTTGCCTTCCTGTGCAGCTCTGAGCCTCAGTGCGTTCTTGCTGGGTGAGAGGAAGACCTTCTTTCCCTGGGGGATAGGGCAGTATTTTTAATATGTTGGAAAGCACCGCTATCTAACTGATAGTGCTGTCTGACCTTCAACCCTGTCAATAATCTGTTCTGGTGCAATCTGGTGCAATTTGGCTAGTCAGTGCTTCCCAATTGAGCAAAATGCACGTCGTCTCCTATCCTGAGCTTGCCAGAGCAAGTTTGCCTGATCCTCCAAGGAGCGACCTTTTAACAAAAGCACCTTTCCAGATAGAGGTTACCCAGATCTGGCTTTCCAATAGCACACAGCTGGTCCTAGCACCTCAGGAGAGTGCTCTCGTGCATGTAGCTCTGGCCGGGACTAGAAGAGGTGAGGTGTTCCTTTTGTTTCCCTCCTATTGAGTAAAGTCCCTTCCGTTTTGTTTTGTTTTTGTTTTTTGTTTGTTTTGTTTTTTTGGGAGGGGGGGAGGGAAGGTTGAGCTCCTGATCCTCTTCCCTTGGCTCTTTCCCTGTGTTGTCCCTCCTTCTCCTCCCCGCTCGTCTCTCCCCTCTCTCTCTTTTTCCCCTCTGCCTCTTGCCTCCTTCCGCTATCCGCTGGTTTCCTCGCTGTATTCCGCCTGTCTCCCCTGTTCTGAAGGCTCTGCTGTTCCCTTTTTGGCCTCCAGGCGGTCCTCCCTGTCCTCCGTTTCGGCTCCCGCTCTCCTCCTCCGCACTTCCTGTACCTTCTGGCCCTAGTGTCTCTCTGGTCTCTTCTTCCTTCTTTTTCCCGCCCTTTTCACCCGAGGCGGGAAAGGTTCCTCCCGAAGATGGCTGCCTTCTTCTCCAAGTTGTTGTTTGCTGCCCTTACTCGGTAAGCGCCACCATTTTGGATTTTGGGTTTCTCCCCCCCTCTTTCTTCTCGCTCTCCAAGCCGGCAGTAAGTGCGGGCGTGTGCCCGCTTCCCGATCCGCGGCCTGCTCGCCGGTAAGGGGAAGGCCACCGGACCCTCACAGTCTCCCCCTCTTGAGGAGGGGGGGACTTCTGGGGTCAGCGATGGGGTCCCTTCGGCTTCGCTGCCTCTTGACCGCTTGGTGCGATCAGAGGTGAGGGCGCAATTCACCCTCTGGCCGTCAGAAACGGTCGACATCTTGAGGAGCCCTCAAGATGTCTGGCCTGCCGCCATCTTTGCCCCTCCCCCATGATTTTTAACATCTACATAAAGCTTCTGGGAGAACAAAACTTCTTAAATTATGGTCTGGGACTATATGTTGGGGTTGTTTTTCCTTCTCTCCCATGTGTGTGCATGCACCTCTTTGCTTTTCCTTCTTCCTGCCTTCCACTCTCTCCCATATGAACACATATGCAACTCTCTGTCTTTCCTTCTCTCCTGCACATGTGCATGTGGGAGAGAGTGGAAGGCAAGAAAAAAATGGGAGGAGGCATGTGCACACACATGGAAGAAGAGGAAAGACAGAGAGATGCACACATGGACATGTTTCTCTGCATACACATCTCTCTGCCTGTGTGCATGTCTCCCTGCCCTCCGCTCTTTCCTGTGTACACATGCATGTCTCCCTAACTTCCCTTCTGTCCACACATGTCTCTCTTTCCCCCCTTCTTCTCCATCATCCTTTATGTATATGGGGTTGCATAAAATTTGTCAAATAAAAAGGGTTCACAAGTTGAAAGGGGTTAAGAAGCCCCGATCTAGAGTTTTGGAATCAAGTGTTTGGTGGGGTAAACAAATTCTGTTCCTCTTGTTTTCATTTATTCCAACTCCATGTGTCCTGTTTTCACACTTTCATTTCCAGCAATTTTAATGTTGAAGATATGAAGTCTAAACTCAGGGTCTATGCTGTAATGAGTTTGTTCTACAGACCAAGCATTACTTAAATAGTCAGTTTGTGCTGTATGCCTTGCCTTTTAAAATTAAATAAAAATGACAAGCTGGTACAGGTTTCAGGAAAACAACACGGCAATTCCTTCTCCATCAAGCATGCCTGATGAACCCCCTTTACAAGTTAGATACTATTACAACTTATTGTATGTGATTTTGAATCAAGCTTATAAATTGTTCCCAGCTGAGTTCCTATACTCATAAATCTGTGTATTGCCTTCAGCTCTTCCTACTGAAACTCTTATATTGCTACAGCCCTGTGCTGAGTTCAGTGCTATAAACCACCCAGTTATCTTCACAGAATTGTTTTCATGGAATTTCCTTCTATGGAGGGCATACTACTGCCTGAAACTGAAATGTCCCAGAGCCTGGGAGTTACTTTTTAGCTATAACTCAGAGAGTATTTTGTCCTACTCACCATGGCTAGCTGTAATTCAAAACGTAACTCTTAACTCTTCCAAAATCTAATATTTATTTCAGATAACATCATATAGACTGTAAGAATGCACAGAACACTAGTTTATTATTTATTGTTTCTATTAATAAAATAAATAACTAGGAACCAAAGATAAACATGACATTTATCCTGTTTGTGGTGAGGCAACAGCAATCTTGGGATCATTGTTGGCCAGTGAACTAAAATAACATTCTCAAAAATGATCATTTGGGCTCTGAGGGCATGTCTACATCAGTCAGGTTCACCTAGTATAATTGTGCCTTCAAAGCAGCCCACTCTCAGCTATATTGGCTAAATCCAGAGCTATTGTCCAGATGGAACAGATCAGATCCCCCCCCCCTGGTGTTACTGCTGTTGTTCCTAACCAGGCATGGAGGTCTCCCTGTCATGGGTACTTCTGCTGATGTCAGAATGGGGTGCCTGCACAACCATCCCCTTTCCTGTGATTATTAACATGGTCTCTCTCTCTCTCTCTCTCTCTCTCTCTCTCTCTCTCTCTCTCTCTCTCTCTCTGTGTGTGTGTGTGTGTGTGTGTTGGCAATGGTCTCCATCTGGGTAGCAGATTAGGCTGAAACAGATCTGATCTCACTATCCATTTTGCCTTCTAACAAATTCCAGATTATCCCATTACTTTGCCAAAAAGTAGGGCAAAATCTGAATATAGAAAGAAAAACAACAACCCTGTAATACTCACCAGAGGTACTGTGCATTGTGGAGACAACTAGCAGTCCATTTTCTAAACAGAAAATGCCCATATTTCAAGGGTGCTTTGCATATGATTTTCCTGCTTCTTGGCATGGGATTGGACTGGATGGTCCACGAGGTCTCTTCCAACTCTACGATTCTATAAGTACAGGATTTCTGGACAGTGAAAACAAGCCCACAGAGCAGGCCTGCACAACCTACAGCCCTCCAAGTGTTTGGGTCTCCAACACCCAGAAGCCCCATCAATTTTATGTAATTGACAGGAATTCTGGAAGCTGAAGTACAAAACACCTGGGGGGCTGCAGGTTGTGTAGGCCTGCTGTAGAGGCATCCAGCACTGATCATTTTTATATAGAACAGAATGCCACCTCACCTTCCAAATTCCACCCCTAAAGTAATAAAAAAGAACTGAACCTGAAAGTTTCATACGTTCTCTTTTTGTTCAGTTTGAATACAGATGTGGATGAACTTGGAAAAAAATACTTATCTGGACTACAATAACCAAATCCTTTTTTGACCATGATAGTGGGAGTGGTACTCTATGACGTCCTTCAAAAATCCCAGTGTTTATGCCCAAATCAAACTTACATAATTTTAACTCAGTGCGATTAGTTTCACATGGGTAATGAGTACACCTCCAAAACCTGAGACTGTCAGTCAGTTTAACCATTTTAAATGGTTGGCTAATAAAGTAACTTATCTGAGCTCTAGAAAATTTTATTGCTGTTTTCAATGAGAAGAATTCAATTTCTTTGGAGGTGTGAATCTGCACCAACTATTATGTTTCACTGGTGTTTCCCAACCAGTGTGCCGTGGCACACTAGTGTGCTGTGAGCGATCATCAGTTTTGGGAAATTGGAACGTCCAATACCCTTTCTTCCCCCTCCTGCCAAACACTTTTTCTTCTCCACTCGGGCTCCCTTCTTCCCAGCCTCGCTCTGCTCGCTTTGCCTCGCTTTGCTCCGGGGCGAGTCTGCGCAGTAGCGCCCGCATGGGTCACATCTTCCTCCTTCCCCACTCCCCTCCTGAACACGCTCACACTGCCCCCTCAGATCAAAATGGTGGCAGAAGTGGCATTGTAGAAGAAAAAGTAAGTGTTCAGCAGGAGGGGGAAGAAAAGGCGCAAAGGGGAAGGGGGAGGAAGAGGTCTCTGTCGAAAGCTGGCATGAGCAAACTTGGACCTTCCAGGTGCTTTGGACTCCAACTCAGCCTCAGGCTCTTTTCCTTTTCCCCCTCAGCCATTTAACCAGGAAAGGGCCTCAGGCTGTTAGGAATGGTGGGAATTGAAGTCTAAAACATCCAAAGGGCCAAAGTTTTCCCATGCCTGTTTTAGGGACATTAAAATGGTGAGCCTCCTTCCAACATTGTGATTCTGGATAGAAAACAAACAACAACATAACATAACAACTGTCTCTGTGAGGAGCAGTTTAAGCAGACTACTTGCAAATAAGAAAATAAGGAGCACTGGTAAGTTCCTGGGTAAATTTGTTGTTTAGCTTCTAGTATTAGCTGCTAGTAGGTATTTTTTAGCAGCCCGCGCACCTTTCGGCGCGCGATACAACATAAACCTGTAACAAGTTAAAAAAAAGAAATATCTAAAGACTTGTAAAAAAGTTAATCAAGACCAAAACAAACAGTAAATCTACAAAAAGGAAAAAAAAGTCTAATTATCTAGAATAAAGGAGTCAAATTATAAAAACATAATAACAAGAAATGGAGGTAGTCAGCCAGCAGTGGGAGGGGGGCTTACCAGTGCTTACCAGTTGAGTGTCACATGTATGACTATCTGCCTGCTGGGTGTGCATTCGCTGCAGTGAGCTCCTGGCTCTCAGGGAACGTGTTGTTTCCCTTGAAGCCAAGGTAGCAGACCTGGAGAAGCACAGAGAGGAAGTGAGGCAGGAGGAAGAGATCTCCAGGGATGAAATAGGAGCATCCCACTCTGTTCTGAGCAGCCCTCCAGCTGCTTTGGAAAATGGGGGTCTTGGGCAGGGAGGACATCAGTCTGAGGAAGAGGGACCGGCTCCCTTAGTTGGGACCCCTTCCTCGGAGGATGTGCCCATATCCTCTTGCACCGAGGATACTTCTCAACGGGTGGTAGGAGGGGGGCTTCTTGTAGTGGGCGATTCGATTGTCAGGAACATAGAAAGCTGGGTTTGTGATGGATGTGATGACCGCATGGTAAATTGCCTGCCGGGTGCAAAGGTTGCGGACATCACGAGGCATCTAGATAGGCTGGTAGATAGTGCCGGGGTGGAGCCAGCAGTCGTGGCAGTCGTTGGGAAGGCCAAACGGATGGTCCTGGAAGCCAAATTTAGGTTGCTAGGTAGAAAATTAAGGTCCAGGACCTCAAAGGTAGCATTCTCAGAAATTCTACCGGTTCCACGCGCAGGGACAGCCAGACAAGCAGAGCTCAGGAGCTTCAATGCGTGGATGAGGCAGTGGTGTCGAGAGGAAAGGTTTAGATTTGTTAGGAACTGGGGGACATTTTCGGGAAAGCCAAACCTTTACAAAAGGGACGGGTTACACTTGAACGAAAATGGAACCAGACTGCTGTCAATTAATATTAAAAAGGCTTCAGAGCAGCTTTTAAACTGATTCCTAGGGGAAAGTCGACAGGAGCTGGGCAGCTTCCGGTTCGAGAGGGTGAAACGCCAAGTATGGAGGATGAAATTTACGCACAAATGGCTGAGTCAACAGAAAAGATAGAAAGTAGTCAAGAGGTAGGACATGGTAGGCCTTCTACAAATTCTCATAAACAGCCAAAGTTGAAAGGGCATCAGAGCAATAAATATAAATGTCTGTACGCAAACGCTAGAAGCCTTCGAACAAAAATAGGGGAGTTGGAATGTTTGGCAAAAGAAAAAAATATTGATATTATTGGCATAACAGAAACCTGGTGGACAGAGGAAAACAATTGGGACACAAAAATTCCAAGTTATAAACTGTATAGGAAAGACAGGAGAGGGAAAAGCGGTGGCGGTGTGGCCTTGTACATAAATGAAGAGCTAGAATCTCATGAATTAGAATTTCAAGAAAATTCAAACTCACCTACAGAAACATTGTGGGTAAAAGTCCCAGGACAAAAAACTAATCTAGCATTAGGGATCTGCTATCGCCCTCCCAACCAAACTCCAGAGGCAGACTGCTATCTGGAAAATGAAATTAAACAGGCCTCAAAAAGCAATAAATTAGTCATAATGGGGGACTTCAACTATCCCCGAATAGATTGGCTAAATTCTTGTTCTACGCATGAAAGAGAGACAAGGTTCCTCGACATGCTAGCTGATTATTCCCTTGAGCAGATGGTCATGGAACCAACCAGGGAAAGGGGATCCTGGACTTGGTGCTAACTAATGAACAAGATCTCGTTCAAGATGTCCTTGTAACTGAGCCCATAGGTACCAGTGACCACAACACAATAACCTTCAACTTAAGTTTGGATAGCAAACTGTCAGTGAAAACTAACACAGAGACCTTAACTTTTCACAAAGGAAATTTCACCAAAATGAGAAAAATAGTAAAGAACAAACTAAAAGGAACAGTAAAAAAAAATCAAATCCCTCCAGAATGCTTGGAAACTGTTTAAAAATACCTTAAAACAAGCCGAACTAAAATGCATTCCTAAAATAAGAAAGAGGCCGGGAAAGTCCAAGAGGACATCGGTATGGCTTACAAATGAAGTAAAAGATATGATTGGAAAGAAGAAAAACTCATTTAAGAAATGGAAGGCTCTTCCTACTGAGGAGAACAGAAAGGAACACAAGCTCTGGCAAACTAAATGCAAAGCAACCGTCAGGAAAGCCAAGAGAGATTTTGAGGCACATATAGCTAAGAATATTTTAAAAATAGCAAAAACTTCTTTAAGTACATCAGAAGCAGAAACCCAACTAGAAAAGCAGTTGGGCCACTTGACGAAAATGGTAAGAAAGGGACAATAAGTGAAGACAAGGAGATTGCTGAGCGGCTAAATGACTTCTTTGCCTCCGTTTTCACACAGGAGGACAGACAACATATACCTGCAGCTGAGTCAGTTTTTTCAGGGAGGGAATTAAATGAATTAAACCAGATAGAGATAAACAAGGAAGATGTTCTCACATGTCTTACTAAACTAAATGTCAACAAATCACCAGGGCCAGATGGCATCCACCCCAGAGTTCTTAAGGAACTCAAGTGTGAAATTGCTGAAATTCTAGCCAAAATATATAACCTTTCTCTAAGATCAGGCACTGTACCCGAGGACTGGAGGGAGGCAAATGTAACTCCGATCTTCAAGAAAGGATCCAGGGGTGATCCAGGAAATTATAGGCCAGTTAGTCTAACCTCAGTTCCAGGCAAAGTGATGGAAACCATTATTAAAGAAAAAATTACTAAGCACATAGAAGAACAGGCATTGCTGAAGGAAAATCAACATGGTTTCTGCAAAGGCAAATCATGTCTTACTAACTTGATAGAATTCTTTGAGGGTGTAAATAAACACATAAAGGGGACCCAGTCGATATTGTTTACCTTGACTTTCAAAAGGCTTTTGACAAAGTCCCTCACCAAAGGCTCCTAAATAAGCTCTTCAGCCATGGAATCAGGGGACAGGTCTTGTCCTGGATTGGAACCTGGCCAAACTGTAGGAAACAAAGGGTGGTAATAAATGGACACTTCTCTGAATGTACCCCAAGGTTCAGTTTTAGGACCGTTACTTTTTAATTTATTCATAAATGATCTGGATGTAGAAGTAAATTGTGAGGTAGCAAAGTTTGCAGATGACACTAAACTGTTCAGGGTAGTTAAAAATGAAACTGACTGTAAAGAGCTCCAGAAAGATCTCTCGAAATTGAGTGAATGGGCAACAAAGTGGCAAATGCATTTTAACCTAAACAAGTGTAAAGTCATGCACATCGGGGCAAAGAACCCCAAATACACTTATCAACTGATGGGATCAAAGCTTTCTGAGACAAACCAGGAAAGGGATCTTGGGGTTTTGGTGGACAGCTCAATGAAGATGTCAACCCAGTGCGCTGCAGCAGTGAAAAAGCAAATTCTATGCTTGGCATGATCAGGAAGGGAATCGAAAATAGGTCAGCAAATGTTGTATTACCTCTCTACAAATCTATGGTGAGGCCACATCTGAGTACTGTGTACAATTCTGGTCACCGCACCTTAAGAAGGATATAACGGAACTGGAAAAGGTACAAAGAAGGGCAACAAAAATGATCCAAGGGATGGAGCAGCTCCCTTATGAAATCAGGTTGCAACGCCTTGGTCTTTTCAGCCTTGAAAGACGGCGTTTAAGAGGTGACTTGATCGAAGTGTATAAAATCATGCATGGGATAGAAAAGGTGAATAAAGAAAAATATTTTCTCTGTCACCCAACACTAGGACTAGGGGCACTCCCTAAAGCTCCAAGGTAGGAAAGTTAGGACTAATAAAGGGAAATATTTCTTCACCCAGAGGGTCATTGGGTTATGGAACTCACTTCCAGAGGAGGTTGTGACAGCTGTCAGCCTGGACAGCTTCAAGGCAGGATTAGACAGATTCATGGATACCAAGGGAATCAGTAGTTACTGAAATGGACATCCAAGTGCCACCTCTGTGTTGATGGAGGCAGGCAGGATTTTCCCGGGTACTGGTTGTGGGGGTCGGGAGCAGGTGAGGGTTTTGCCCTCCTTTCTGCTAGAGATCCCTGTGTGCAACTAGTGGGCCACTGTGTGACACAGAATGCTGGACTAGATGGGCTGAGGCCCGATTCAGCATGGCTCTTCTTATGTTCTTATGTTCTTATAACATTGTTTGAGTCAACAGTGCTCATTGGGTGTAGGTGAACTACAACTCCCAAACTCAAGGTCAATTCCCAAGCAAACCCTTTCAGTACTTTCTGTTGGTAATGAGAGTTCAATATGCCAAGTTTGGCTCAATTCCATTGTTGCAAGAGTTCAGGATGCTCTTTGTGTGTTAACTATAAATCCCAGAAACTGTAATTCCCAAATGTCAAAGTCTATTTTCTCCAAACTCCATCTGTGTTCACATTTGGATATTCTCAAGTTTGGTCCTGATCCAACATTGTTTCAGTCCACAGTGCTCTCTGGATATAGGTGAACTACAACTCCAAAAACCAAGGTCAATGTTCACCAAACTTATAGTATTTTCTCTTGTTTATGGGAGTTGTGTGTGGGAAGTTTGTGTCTTTCTGCCATTCTTGCCAGGATATCTATGTTGTGTTCATCAAAACAGGTCCAGGTTTCACACTGAGTGTATAAATACATTTAGAAACATATTAACTATGTGTATTACTGTGTTAGAGTGTCATTTTGTGTCATTTTGGTTGGTGGTGTGCCCCAGGATTTTGTAAATGTAAAAAATATGCTGCAGCTCAAAAAAGGTTGAAAAACACTGGGTTAGGCTACGCCTGTAAGTGGATCCCATCTACATGTAGTACTACTAGTAAACTACCAGTAAAAGTCCAAGTGAATTTGAAAAGTGTTGCTTCACTCAATCATTTGACTTTTTATTTTGCATTTTTTTAAAAGTGGGGAGCTTAAAGTTTCACTAGAACATCAATGGCTTCTTGGGGCTTTCACATATCCTACATAATGCCAAGTTCACCTAGAGTAAAATTCAGGGTAAATGTGGAGGTTGTTACTTAGGCCAATCATCAAAAGAAAGTCAAGTGTTGTTCAGCCGTTTGATAAAAATTGTATAATGTCTCTAGGTCATTTTGGTGCATCTCTGTGCTTGTGCTGGGGAAAGAGAACAGCTACTGTTATCCTTCACAGGGCAAGCATAGCAGCAACATTGTCCATACACTTTCCTCCTGTGGATTTCTCAGGGGTCAGAATCTTGCTACATGTGTTCCACATAATTTCACGCTTCAGTTCTATTTTCCTTCTGGGACTACCCTTCTCACTATATGCTTTTCTTGTACCTCAGTAATGTTTGTGGATTAAATAACTCTCAAGTTTTCTATGAGTGATTTAACTTTCAATAATGTCAACAACATGTTCCTTTTTCAAGCTGTTTCAAGAGCATGCTTTAATGGTACATTTAAAAGTATATTTAAAGTACCATTTGTATATTCTTCAGTGTCATCACATTTATAGCGCCTACTTTATTTCTACAAACATTCACTCAATATAAAAATGACAAGAATTCATCAATATGTGCATGGTGGAATGCAGTAAAAAGCCAATTTCAAGAAAACCCAACTCTTAAATTAATCTGTAAGAATTGCATCCATGGCGAGTCAATGTGGTGTATTGGTTTTAGTGTTGGGATACAACTCTAAAGACCAGGGTTTGAATTTCCACGCAACCATGAAAACTACTCAGACCCCTTCTACGCTGACCTATATCCCCGGATCTGATCCCAGATTGTCTTTTTATCTCAGATTATCTAGCAGTGAAGACTCATATTAACCAGTTCAAAACAGATAATCTGGCATCAGGTCCTGGGATATAAGGACAGTGCAGAGGGGGGCTCCTTGGCCTTGGGCAAGCCAGATTTTGTCTATATCAGATTGAGGCAATAGCAATCCTCCTCTGAAGAAATATTGCCAAGAAAAATCTGTGATATGTTGTCTTTAGGTCATATAGGTTGGAAACAACTTAAGGGCACACAATAACAGCAACAAAAACTATGATTACACTTACCCTAGCGAACTCCAGTATATCTGTCAGGAATCTATTAAATCTTAATGTCGTCCTAGATTTATTACAACATATTTTAGCATTTCACATATAGAAAGTTCAAAATCATGGTATGCTTCTCTCACAGTTTTCTAGAATGCTCCTCAAAAATGTGCACTGTACAATTATATTTCACACAGGAAATTTGTCAAATCTGGCATGTGTTTATGTCACTTATTTGGTTTATGCTCTAATAAAACAAACCATTGAGTGTTAGCACTTATACTCATATATTCAATGTAGCAATTTTGTGAAAACAACCAAATCTTGCCAATCAATTCTGAATCTGCATGAAAATATTCAAGTTTTAATGTGTGCATAGAGATCCAAGTTTGTTCCAAATCAGTTCATAAATGTGCATTTTACAGCAAAATATACAGAATTGTTTGGAAGGTAGCAAGGTACTTGACAGACCATAGCATTACAATTTTATTTGGATTTTTTTTTTAAAAAGGAAAGCCTTTTTAAAAGCTCACATGACTTTCACAGTATTTACAACATGCTAAGAAAACTAAGATCCTAAAACTGAAAAAATGTGATAGCCCCACTTCTGGGGCATATTTTTGGAGAAAGCGTACTAGCAACTCACAAGCTTTCCCATGTGGGGTCATTGAATGGAGAAAAACCTCTACATTGCTTTCAGAACATGAGGACAACATTTTCTTTTCTTTCACCACAGACAATATTACGTGTATTTATTTATTTGTTACATTTATATCCCACCCTTCTCACCCAAGGGGACTCAGGGTGGCTTACATAATTGGCATTATTCCATGCCCAAAAAAAACAATTAAAAGCAATTAAACAACAATTTAAAACAACACAAAACAACATATGTAAACATTAGATGGCTATTGTGCATAGATCCAAAACCAGATAATCAAATAATCATATTCATCAATCCAGAGTCAATTCCAACTGTAATGCACAAATAATTATGCAGGGCCAAATGTTTGTTCCCGAAGCTGAGTTTTCAGTTGTTTGTGAAATGACAGGAGGGAAGGGGCCAATTACACAGTTTAACAGTAGTGCGGATTTCGGACGTAACCACACTATGAACCACAGCTGTTACAGGAAGTTTTGCTGTACTGTGATCAATATTGTAGGTTGGATTGGAAAATGAACTTGCTTACATTAATCAGTTTCAGACTATTGCAACCAAGAGTCAAGCCATATAGAATATTCCATAACCTCAAACTTCCACCATTTGGCAGGGACTTTCCCAGTTGATCTTCCAATTGACAACTCGTCCCTCACTTTTAATCACCTTATAACAATTGTTTCAGTTGGTCTACTCTCATTTGAGTAGGATTTAGGCCTTAAACTTTTTCCAACATAGTTTTTATGAGTTCGTGGGCAGGACTGGCCACTGTCGTTTGCAATATTGGTTTTCCAGTCAGTACTAGGAAGGATACGAATTGATCAGTTGAAACATCTCAAAATGCTGATACCTGAAATCTCTAGATTACAGGTGCTATATTTTGTGGTTTTCCTTGGGAAAAATCAACCCATGTCAACTCATATTAAAAAAGGTCCATGGGATTTGTATTTTGTGCTCCGCATTCTCGCATGTATTGGTTTAGAGTTGCCATTGTCATCTCTGCCATTGTGTCACCCACTTAGCCATTAGGTCCTCTTGATGGGATCACATTTGCCAAATTCCCAGAGAATATTGGGGGATGGGTTGAGCTTTCCATGCTTGGTAAATACCAAGCATTATTATTTTATGTTAGATCTCCCTTCTGCAAGGAATTGACAAATATTCAGGTAGCTGGTTAACCTCCCACCAATTCCACTGTGAAGTAATGTGAGTGTTAGCAGCAGCAGCAGCTGTGTGGAGCTTTAAATACACACACAAAAGAAATCTGAAATCTCTCAGATGCTCAATGTTTCCAGTAGGCAAATCGCCCCAAGCTTTTGTTCTGTCACTGGGATTCTGGAAACAACATATAAGGGGGAAGGGAGCACACGCTCTACTACTTTAAATAGAAATAGGCCAGATATAGAATCTCTGACCTCATGGCTGGAAGGAGGAAAAGTGCCCAACTTTTAAAAACTAATTTAAAACCACGAGTTATCTGAGAAAGTATAAATAGCATGTAGTTAGACTTATTCCTCAACAGAAAGAAAGAAGGGAAATCTGTTTCATTAATCTCAGCTGGACCACTTCACAGATGACTACATCTATTTCAGTTCTTCCATGGTTGACACATCATGTTTTATGTCTGGCTGCATTAGAAGTATCAGCTTATACTAAATAATGCAGCATATGGTAGATTTCTCCCATGCCATTTTAATAACATCCAGAGGTCATACTTCTGCTCATTGCTAAATGATTTCATTAATATTTTAAATATTTGTTCTCATCATATTTTTAAAATGTTTGCTTTACGATCAAGTAGTGATTTCATATATGTACCAATACAGAGCTCTACAGAATTTTGTTTATGTGCACATGCACATATTACATGTATAGCTGTATAGAACTATATAGACATTTGGATGTTGAATTCCATCATGCACCTGAAGAAATGGATTGTAATCCATAAAAGGTGATGTTAAAGTAAGACTGCCAGTCTCTACCTCCTCTATGTTGAAAAAGACTAACAGGATTAGTAAAGGTTTTCCCCTGACATTAAGTCTAGTTGTGTCCGACTCTGAGGGTTGGTGCTCATCTCCATTTCTAAGCTGAAGAGCCAACATTGTCCATAGACACCTCCAAGGTCATTTGGCCAGCATGACTGCATGGAGCACCGTTACCTTCCTGCAGAAGCAGTACCTATTGATCTACTCATATTTGCATGTTTTTGAACTGCTAGGTGGACATAAGCTGGGGCTAACAGCAAGAGCTCACCCCGCTCCCCGGATTCAAACTGCTGACTTTTTGGTCAGCAAGTTCAGCAGCTCAGCAGTTTAACCCACTGCGCCACCAGGGACTCTTTGAAAATAAATTTTATGTCTTCTAGTAGAACTGTGTATATGTACATAATGTCAATGATCATATCAAGGTTTTGCTTAATAGAACATAGAAAAAATAGCTTGCAATTTCTGAAGCCTAGAAATCTATGGCTAGAAATTCCAAACAAATTTACTATGAGTCCAATTTATTTTTGTGAGGCATTTCCAATGCAGTATGACTAAAATTGAGCTGTAATTAAAATTAAGCAAATTGGGGAAATTGTTTCCAAAAGGTTCCAAATCCACAAACATAACAAAAAGAAAAGAAAAAATGAGTCATAGGGAGCAGCACATTGTTGGCCAGAAGTAGAATATTATGTACAGATCAAAACCATCAAAATGTACAAAATCACTTTTGCATAGGGCTTGGAAAAATAAATTTGATAGCAAAAAAAATGCATATCAGCACATTTTTTTTCTTTTCCTGTATATTTGTTCAGATGGATTTGGTACCTTTTGGAAACAAGCTCCAAAAATATGCCACTTCCATACTGGTGTTACTGTTATGTCTACATCCTATGGAATCCTGGGAGTTTTTACTGATAATTACTGATAATTTTGAATATCTCACAAAACTACAAATCCTGTTTCCATGGAATGGAGCCAAGGCAGTTAAAGTGGTATCAAAGTGCTAAAATATGTAGTGTGAAAAAGATCCCAGAGAATGTGTGAAGATCTAGGATTTATCCCCTTTTAGAAAAATTCTGGCATGTCCCAAATGTTTTCCTTCTTTTGCTAACAATGACATTTCTTTGAACGTTCTTCATGGGGGTTTTTTGTACTGTAGTCTTTGTATTTTAAAACACCATCTGTTTTTACCTTTGGGGGGTTATGAAATTTTATTGTGTACCTAGAGGCTAACAGCATTGGCTATGATTTTTTAGTTTTCCAAACATACTCTTCACGATTTCTTGTAGATGAAAAAATGGTTTCCTTTGTTCAAGGACAGTACAAATGTAATTGTATCAATATACTAGCAGTTACTGCTCTTGTATTTTATCAAAATATGAGAGCAGTAAAGCGAACATATCCCTTTAAGATCTCGGATTGTATTGCAAAGTGTTGTTATGTGCTTTCACATCAATTCTGTCTTATAGATATCCTCTCATAGTATTTTCTTAGCTAGATGTGTCCAGAAGAGATTTCCCATTGCCTTCTTATTAGCCTGAGAGTGTGAAGTGCCCAAGGTCACCAAACAGGTTCCATTAACTGCTCTTAATCATAGTTAAGATGTTACCTTTCTTGTTAGAGGAATTCCTTCTTTCCTACAGAAGTCAACATGTGATCCTGCTGCCAACCCATGATCTCTGAAAAGACCAAATATGGAATACCTGCATCAGCCCAGAGCAGTGATTCTCAGCCTGTGGTTCATGGACCACCAGTGGTCCGCAAGAACAAAAATATGATATGTGGCCTCACCATTACTACACTGTTGCAACGAGAGCAACTGGTCTCACAAAACCCTCTTATAGTGCCAGGGCTTATTATTTTCTGTGGGCGAGAAGATGGTGACAACTGGGTGGTGTATGTTCTGTATCAGAAACTAGAGCTGATGTGGTCTATCCAATATAAGTTTCTCAATCAGCACTCAAAATAACCAAACTGAATCTAAAGTTGACCAAAAACTAATTCATAACCTTTTTTTGGTACTAATGTTAGAGAGTAATCCCTGGTCAAAGTGGTCCCTGGTTAAAAAAAAGGTTGGGAACCACTGCTTAACCTATTTAGAAATAAGAGCGTTACTTCTTTTTCAATCAGAGATGCAGTAAGTTCATTGAGCTAGAGTCACTGAACAATCTAGCATAATTATTTCTCATTTTCGTACTGCCCTGAGTCCCCCTCTGGGGGTAGAGAAGGGTGGGGTATAAATATTTGAAATATTCCCTCAAGGAAGCAACCTCGAACAATTATTCTTTGGCCTAGCTTGTGATACATTCAAGCGCTTCAGACTTTATTTAACATAGCTGTCTCAGAGACTACTGTGGCACACACACACACACACACACACATCTCAAAAATGCTCCAGTTGAAATAGTAAATAATAATTAAACAAAGACATCTGAATAGGGATATTGTTAAATCTAGCACATAGGACTGGACACTTTAGGGACAAGATTATATCATGCTCTGAGGTTCTGAAGAATCAGCACAGGTCTAAGCTTTTTATGAAGTGATAAATGATGCATCAAGTCAGTAAAGTAAGTCTTTGCCCAAGTGGTTTGTCAGTTATATTTGTAGAAAGTTATAAAGGAAACATTATATGAAGGTTGAATGAAAAGTAATGCCTCCACCTTCTTAATTCCTCAACAAATGACAGTACTGGTATGCGGCAGGTACTGGCTTGTTCAGTAGGTTCTCCTCTACAGTTCCATTTTGGCAGGAAGCCCTAGCATTGAATGGTTGTGTTGTTAAAGTGCGAAGTATGGAACCCTGCGCAGACGGTCAGTGAATGCGACTTAAGCAACATGCAGTCATTGAAATCCTGACAGCAGAAGGTGTCACCCCAAAGGAGATTCATCAGAGAATGCAAGCTGTTTATGGTGATTGCGTTGAAGTGAGTACTGTGCGTCATTGGGCGAGTAAGTTTAGAGGTGGGAACATCTGACTTGCGTGACAAAGAGTTGGACATCCTGTGCCAGCAACCACCAAGTTTCACAAGCAAAAGGTTGACAGATTGATTCAGGATGATCGTCATATGATTCTGAGAGAAATTTCAAGCATAATCGGCATTTCACAAGAACATGTGGAACACATTATTGCTTTGCTTGGCTATAGGAAGATCTGCGCATGATGGGTACCCAGGATGCTGATGCCTGAAATGAAAGTGCACAGACTTTAAATTTGCCAGGAACTCCTCTCGCATTATGAGAATGAAGGTGACACCTTTCTCAATTCTATTGTGACAGGAGACGAAATATGGGTACACCATTATGTCCCGGAGACGAAGCACCAGTCTATGGAATATTGACACAAAGATTCACCTCGGAAAAAGAAATTCAAGACACAGCCCTCAGCTGGAAAGATCATGGCAATAGTGTTTTGAGATGCAGATGGTGTTATCTGTGTTGATTTCCTTGAACGTGGAACAACAATAAATTCAGAATGTTACATCACAACACTGTGAACTTTGAAACGACAGTTAACAAGGGTCCAAAAGGAAAAGTGAAATGTTTTCCTGCAGCATGATAATGCCAGACCACACATTTCACATACCACCACAGCAGAACTTTAGAGACTGGATCTCACCACCATACGGCATCCTCCATTCAGTCCAGATTTAGCACTGTCTGACTTCCATCTGTTCCCGATAATGAAAGAAGATCTACAGGGACATCATTATTCTTCTGATGAAGATGTTGAAAGAAGTGTGAGACGCTAGTTGCGGAAACAAGAGTGTCAACTTCTTCCGTGACAGCTTCAGAAAACTTGTTTATTGTTGGCAGAAATGTATCCAATTGTCTGGTGATTACGTGAAAAAGTGAATAGTGGGAGTTAAAGAGCACATTCTAAGGATTATTTCTGCGTTTGATTTATTAAAATATTCCCATCCAAACCCAAGTAACGAAGGTGGAGACATTACTTTTCATTCATTGCAAGCTAGTATGCTCCATGTACCCCAACATGGAAAAATAACTTATGAGTGTTAAATCAGCAGGCAACAGAAGGTCCCAACCCTTGAAAGGTTATGTGATTATCATTACCTTCATTGTTTTCCTGCATTCTAGGTTACTTTATAGTAATAAGTGCCTCTTTTTCCTACCCATTCCATACCTGGACTGTCTACATACTTTAAAAGCATCAGATCATCATCATCACAATATTAATAACAATAACAACAACAAAAATTATTTATATCCCACCACCATCTCCCTGAAGGGACTCAGGGCAGCTTACATGGCAACAAAAGTGTCCGATGTTGGCTGAGAGACCTCCAATGAACACCAGGTGTTGTAGACAAGAAGAAGAAGAAGAAGGAGAAGAAGAAGAAGAAGGGATCATCAATGCTGTAATCCCAGGTGACAGAAGAATTGATGAAAAGCAACTGGAAATGCTTACACAATATGAGGATTTAAAGACAGAATTGCAAAGACTCTGGCACAAGCCAGTAAAAGTAGTCCCAATGGTGATCAGCACACTGGGTGCAGTGCCTAACAATCTTAGTCTGCACTTAAAAACAACTGGAATTGACAAAATTACCAGCTGTCAGCTGCAAGTGGCCACCCTTCTCAGATCTGCACACATCATTCTCCGATGCATCACACAGTCCAACGTGTGATCGAATACAAAAGCCAGCATAGTGATCTTGTTTTCTGTGTACTAATCTTGTTGTGTAGCTAATAATAATAATAATAATTCTTTATTAATAGGCTGCCCTAGCTCCCTGAAGGGACTCAGAAGTGACTATAGGAAAGAACTAGCAAAGCCACCTGTGAGTCTCATTTGCTGAAGAAAATCCTGTGAAATTCCTGGGGTCACCATAAATCAATGGGCAACTTGAAGGCATATAACTTACACACACATTCTTGGAGATGCTGCTATAACCTGCTGAATCGTGGTGGATTGTTAAAGTTCCATATAGTTTTCCTCATAATTATGGAGAAAACAGGAGTTAGTCTGTCACCATGGATATCTGCATGCCCTGCATACCATTTCTTTTATTAGTGGCGAGGGGCGGGATAGGAAAATGTTTTGATGCATTATGGACCTGTTTCACTTTTTTTGGGTAAGGTACTTTGTCCTTCTATTCCCACATAAGAAATAGAATATTCCTATATAGATCTGAATTTGAGCCATATAGTATATAAGAATGTCCCAGAAACACAATTTTATTATAGATTTAGATGTTTCAAAATACCTGCTACTGCTTTTGAAGCGAAAATTGTTCAGTGATTTCAATTATCTAACAGTATTGTTCCCCTGAGTTACCTAAGTACTCTAAAAGCACCAGATCCTGTCTGATCTTAGAAGCTAAGCATGACCTGGTTACTACATGAAAGGCAGATCACTAAGCATTACTAGCTACTATATTCAGAGGAAGGCTCTAGCAAACCACACATGAGTATTCCTTGCCTAAGAAAACACTATGAAATTTTGAAGTAGTCATGCAGGCAACGTGAAGGCACAACATTACTGCATTGTTGAAATTTGGAAAATGAACCAGCGGAGGTGATTATTCTGAAATTTGTCTGACAGAATAACCCCAAAACAGTTCATGGAGTGGCTTAATCAACAGTACATCGGTACTACCCATGATAAAGTTCATTTGCACATTGTGTTGCCTGTCAATCCATGGCAATCCCATGAATTTCAGAGAGTTTTCTAATCCCAGATAATTCCTCACTACTGTGGGAAACTGGTACTTAATGCTCGAAGAGCAAAACGCCTCTGGGGAATGCCAGAAATAAACACCAGGGTATTTAACACATTCCCAAGGCTGCTCATTTTAAGCCAACTGTGACACACTGCCATTTCCCTGGGAGCTAAAATCTGGGTCAGAAGCTGGAGAGTAAAGGGAGGACTTTTGACAATATGTCTTTACAGATAGTTACACATTTAACAATATAGCCTTAGTGGAATTGAGAGTTGACATCTTATTTGTATGTGCATGTTATGCTTTCAGCCTTTACAAAATCTGCTCTTACCCAGTAGATGCATGGATGTAAGATGTTAGCTTTGCTTGTAGCATTCATAGTTTCCTGGTAGTGCAGTGGTCGATGAAAGTTCCCATCTCTTGAAACAGAATGCAAGACAGTGTCACCCTTGATTGAAAGCTTCAAGTCAAGTCAATTTTATGTATTTCCCGTCCCATCTCCCCTTGGGGACTTGTGGTGGCTTACAACATAGATGCTCAGAGAGGCCCTGGACATTCATTGTTTTCCCCTATCTTCTATATCTACATCTGCATCTATATAACTGCATGTATGCATGTATTATGTTGGTGGCAGTGTATATATGTTTGTGGACAATTTCCAAGATGTCTCCCACTTCCAGAGAACTGTGTGACCCCCACTGATGATGGATTTGTACCAAACATGGCACACAACCCCTCAACCCCCAAACAACAGAAAATACTGAAGAGGGTTGGGGGAATTGATCCTGGATTTTGGGAGTTATAGTTCACCCACATTCAAAGAATACTGAAGGCCCATCTGATGATGGAACTTGGCATGCATATCCAACATGGCCAACTTTGAATACTGGCAGGGTTTGGAGGGTATTGATCTTGCAGGTTGGGAATTATATTCACTCCCATACAGAGAGCACTGTGAACCCTATAAACTACAAATCAGAGTCAAACTTGGCACACAGAACCACCATGATCAACAGAAAATATTAGAGGGATTTGAGGGAGATTGAGCTTGCATTTTGGGAGTTATAGTTCACCCCACCTCTAGAGCCTTTTCTGTAGTAGCGCCGTCAATCTGGAACACCCTTCCAAGTGATGTGCGGGCCTTGCATGATCTTCTCTCTTTCTGCAAGGCCTGCAAGACCCATCTTTTCCGGCTAGCCTTTGATTGCTAAGCTGGAAATTTTTCATTGGTTTAGTTTAATATATTGTTTTTACTCCTGTGATGCTTTTATATGTTTGTAAGCCACTCCGAGCCCTCGGGGAGTGGTGGCGTACAAGTCCAAATAATAAATAAATAATAAATAGAGAACACTATGACTCAAACTGCTGCTGGACCTGTACCTGAGTTGGTACACATACTGAACATGAACAACTTAAGTACTGGCGGGGTCTTGAGGGAATTGACCTTGGATGTTGGGAGTTATACTTCAGCAACATTGTGAGAGCACCGTGAACCCCACCCATGATAGATCTGAATGAAACCTTGCACACAGACCCACCATGACCAACTTTAAAAACTAGCAGGGCTAGGGGAAAAAATTACCCATGATGTTGGGAGTTGTAGTTCACCTACAATAAAACAGCACTGTAAATCCAAGTGACGATGGATCTGGACTAAATTTGGCACACATATTCAACATGACCAATTTTGGGGATTCTTGGTGTTATATTTCATCCACATCCAGAGAGCACTGTGACTCCAACTGAGGATTGATCTGGACCAAATGTGGCATGTATACCCAACATGGCCAACTTTGAATACTGGCAAGGTTGGAGGAAAATGACCTTGGATGCTGGGAGTTATAGTTTACCAAAATCCAGATAGCACTTTGAACACAGCTGATGATGGATCTTGATCAAACTTGGCACAAATACCCAACATGACCAACGTAAACTCCTAGTGTAGTTTGGAAACAATGGCAGATGATTATGGGAGTTGTGGTTTACCCACATTCTTATGCATTTTCTAATGGGTCTATTCTTCAAATTCAGAACCGCACCATTCTTATATTTATACTTGCAAAATGCCTTATCTAGGCATCACTGGGCATCTAAGCTACTACAGCCTCATCACACTAGAGAAAACAATCCACTTAAAATCCATTTTCTGCCTCCTGCAGAATTCTGGGATTTGTAGTTTAGGGAAGAGCCTTTAACAACTCCCATAATTCATAACAGTTGTAAGCTATCTGGGGGTCCTTCCAAGCAGGCATATGGCCCAGAAGAAAATCTCACAATATCTGTTTTGGACTTGGTTATCTGAGTCCACACTGTCATACATTCCCACTCAAAGCAGATAATGTGGGATTTCATTCAGCTGTGTGGAAGGGGGCTGGGATTTCTGGGAGTTGAAGTCCAAAACACCTGGAGGAGCACAGTTTGAGAAACACTGCTATAAGTGAATGAAAATCACAGGAACATCCTTGTTATTGGTAAATAGTAAATACATAAGAGGGATGCCAGTTTGTAGTTCACTTCATTGTGACTCCTGTTTTCTGTTAGTCACCTTGAGTCCCTGTGTCAGGAGAAAGGTGGGATAAAAATTAAGTCAAGAAATATCCTTATACTGCTACTTTTTAATAGCTGATTATTCAAATAAGGAAGTTATCTCTATTGTTGAAATACTATATAGTAGCCTACTACATAGCATGGTACTAATTACCAGGCAAAGAGAGAGATAGTTTATAGTATCATAGAGTTGGAAGAGACCATCTCATCCAACCCTACTTTGCTATGCAGAAACACACAAATCAAGTACTTCTGACAGAAGGCCATTCATACTTTACTTTAAAACTCCCAGTAAATATAGGAACAAAGAGGCAATGCGATGGGCAGTCAAACATAAATCAATATTGTATTATAAACATCAGCATTGTGATACACAAGTATCCAAACATCAACAAATAATATGGTGCAATCCTCTCACTTTAAGGGAAATCAACGGCCGTTGCATGCAAGCATCCCCCCATGTATATCATAACAAAATACAAAAAGGCAATACTGGGACTTCCCAGCGATATAGTCAGTGATGCTTCAGGACACTAAATAGGTCCTCACAATGAAAATAAAAGTAAAAAGCCCCCCGTGTGACCTGTGGCTGAAAAGCCTTCAACCCGGAACTCCGGGCAAGAGCGCAACAAGCGGGCGCGTCGGGCGGGACGTGTCTCCGCCCTCCCAAAGGTGGGGGCCGGAGCGCGGTTTGCTGTAAACAAGGATGCTCGTGAGCGTTGCAAACGGCCTGGCAAATGCGGCGTAGAGAGGTTCCCAAGTAACAAAATGATTCCAAAGTGGAGAAGGTGTGTCGTCGACGGGATGAAGTACCGAGATCTTTCCCGCTTCGGGTCCTTCCTCAGGACGATCCACAACCGGGAATATACACAACTGTACATAAAATAAACACAATATAAAACCTCTAAAGAAGCATAGGTGGGTCGATGGGCAGGGTAGGAAAGAGTAAGCTTACCAAATGTTGTTTTCAGGTCCCCCAATGGGGGAGAAAGCCGCTGATGCGGTGAAGAAAAATAAAGGGCCAAATGGCGCAGTGACCGAAGATCCGGTCCAGGCTAAGGCCTCCCTGGAGGCTATATCCTAACAGGCAGATGGGATACAGCTGGGGCCCCAGTGGGTGGGTCTTGGTGCAGTAATTTAATTCAGTAAAGCATTTAAACTGACAGGCTCATTGAGTCCAAAAGGTTGCTCACAGGCACATTGTATAATATGTTTTAGTTCAGTTTTGAGTAAGGTGGATTGTAGGTCCATGTGGGGTTGCATCTCCACTTTTTCTAATCCGACGAACTTAAAATCCGGGATGGACTTGTGGACTTCTTTGAAGTGTTTATATAAGTATACATCTTCATTGCCAGAGAGGATTTTCAGTCTGTGTTCCCTAATCCTCGCCCTCAGCTGGCGTTTGGTAACCCCCACATAAAGGAGGGGGCACGAGCAGAAAAGGAGGTACACACATCTTTCTGTGGCACATGTACAGAACTGATGGAGTTTAATGGTCTTGGGCGTGCCAGGAATTTGAATCTGCTTCAATGGGCTCACAAAGTCACAACAAATGCAATGTCCACACTTGAAAGTTCCAGCTTGGAAGCTGCTGGTGGTCTTCCTCTTGGCCCCCAAGTCTGAATGGGTGAGCCAATCTCCAATGTTGGTGGTACGTTTAAATGCTGGCATCGGAGGTTTATCCAATCCTGCAACATCGGCCACAAGGGGCCAGTGACGTTTGACCACATTGAGTATTTGTTTGCTTTGAGGAGTGAATTTAAGAGGCCAAATTAGCCTATCTGGTGTGGTTTTAGTTTTATATTTGAGGAGATCCTCTCGTGATGTAGCATCAGCTTTGTGTTTGGCACGATCAATCAGGTCGAGGGGATAACCTCTCTTCCTGAAGTTTTCCATCAGAACAGTGGCTTGTGTCTCGTAGTCCCTATTGGAGGTGGAATTCGTTTTATTCGGATAAGTTGTGAATATGGAAGATTGTTCTTCAATGGTGATGGATGAAAGCTTCCATAGTGCAAAAGAGAATTCTTTGCAATGGGTTTCGTGAATGGTTTCACCCAAGCCATCCTTGCATTTAAAGATGGTTATATCCAGGAAATTCACTTCCACATTGTTATAAATGGTGGTAAATTTAATGTTGGGGTGCCAAGAGTCCAGCCAATGGTCACAATCACTGTGACGGGTATCCGGTTTGAGTAGGAGCAGGATGAAACAGGACCTAGCCGGTAGTATTCAACCCACGCACACTCAAGAGATAGCCGAAGAGTGTGAAAAACTCCATCAGGAGATTAGAGCGGATAAATTAAAGAAGCTCAACAGGGACAGAGAAGACTACAGGAGAAACAGGGTATATACCTGGTTCAAGAAAACCCATCAGAGGAAGGGACGGAGAGGAGTAAAATTTGGAGGGGATTCAGGAACATCACACTCCTCTGGAGAGGATACGAACGCCCAATCCGATTCCTCCAGTACCTCTCAACCCCAAACGAAACAGTACCCCAAACGTAACAGACCTCAAGCTGGGTTCTACAAACAGGGTTTTCCCAAGGGTCCCGGCACCAAAAAGACAACATGATAGTGAATCTATCTGATGTTCAGTTATCTCCTCATTTGGAAAAGACAATTAACAAAGGCCTCTCTTATGTGATGACTCCCAACTACAGCCAACTGGACCTCAGACAAGACTTAGCCACCCTTTTTCGTAACATTCGACTTAGGGATTTCTTTAAAGATAAAACGACCAAGGATAATTTACCCTCCTTTTATATCAAAAGCAAATTTGTACCACCCAATCCATCCACCAGTGTGAGAGCGTTTGAGAATGTGGTCTTGAGAGAAACCAAGAAGATCAACTTCAAAAACCATCACAGGAATCTTTCCCTGCAAGACTCGACAGCTCTTAAAGAACTTGGGAACAACAGCACCATTGTTATCAAGAAGGCAGACAAAGGTGGAGGAATAGTCCTTCAAAATACCTCTGACTACAGGATTGAAGCGGAGAGACAACTCCAGGATGAGAGGTTCTATGAGAAGGTGAACTCTGACCCCACACAGAAATTTTTGAAAAATATTTCCAGTATCGTGCACTACGGTGAGAGCATGGGATATATTGACCCGAAACTAAGTAAATATTTGATTAAGGAGAACCCTAGGGTACCGGTATTCTACCATCTACCGAAGACCCACAAGGGCTCCTTCCCCGTACCGGGCAGACCCATCGTCTCGGCAAGGGAGAGTATTTTGGAACCATTAGCCAAATACCTCGATAGTATTCTGCAACCTTTTGTGCAGTCCATGCCCTCCTATATCAAAGACACGACGGACTTAATTTCCAAAATAGAACACATCAAACTCCCTGTGGGCACCATTCTGGCACCTACAGACATCACCTAGCTCTACACAAATATCCCACTGGAGGAATCCAGAGTTATTATTGAGAGCATCCTCAACAGTAGACCAAGACCCTCACACCTCCTACCGGCTTCCTTCTTGACTTATACGACTGTATCACAGAATACAACTATTTCAGATTCGATCAACAATTCTACATCCAGAAAGGGGGCGTGGCCATGGGGTCCCCGGCCGCACCCACCATTGCGAACTTATTCGTGAGATCACTAGAGGATCGCTTTCTTCATTCCCAGGCAGCATCCGGAACAACTGCCACCAATATCTTATATTGGTGGAGGTACATAGATGACGTCCTGCTCCTACTCAAACCGGACACCCGTCACAGTGATTGTGACCATTGGCTGGACTCTTGGCACCCCAACATTAAATTTACCACCATTTATAACAATGTGGAAGTGAATTTCCTGGATATAACCATCTTTAAATGCAAGGATGGCTTGGGAGTGAAACCATTCACGAAACCCATTGCAAAGAATTCTCTTTTGCACTATGGAAGCTTTCATCCATCACCATTGAAGAACAATCTTCCATATTCACAACTTATCCGAATAAAACGGAATTCCACCTCCAATAGGGACTACGAGACACAAGCCACTGTTCTGATGGAAAACTTCAGGAAGAGAGGTTATCCCCTCGACCTGATTGATCGTGCCAAACACAAAGCTGATGCTACACCACGAGAGGATCTCCTCAAATATAAAACTAAAACCACACCAGATAGGCTAATTTGGCCTCTTAAATTCACTCCTCAAAGCAAACAAATACTCAATGTGGTCAAACGTCACTGGCCCCTTGTGGCCGATGTTGCAGGATTGGATAAACCTCCGATGCCAGCATTTAAACGTACCACCAACATTGGAGATTGGCTCACCCATTCAGACTTGGGGGCCAAGAGGAAGACCACCAGCAGCTTCCAAGCTGGAACTTTCAAGTGTGGACACTGCATTTGTTGTGACTTTGTGAGCCCATTGAAGCAGATTCAAATTCCTGGCACGCCCAAGACCATTAAACTCCATCAGTTCTGTACATGTGCCACAGAAAGATGTGTGTACCTCCTTTTCTGCTCGTGCCCCCTCCTTTATGTGGGGGTTACCAAACGCCAGCTGAGGGCGAGGATTAGGGAACACAGACTGAAAATCCTCTCTGGCAATGAAGATGTATACTTATATAAACACTTCAAAGAAGTCCACAAGTCCATCCCGGATTTTAAGTTCGTCGGATTAGAAAAAGTGGAGATGCAACCCCACATGGACCTACAATCCACCTTACTCAAAACTGAACTAAAACATATTATACAATGTGCCTGTGAGCAACCTTTTGGCCTTTCCTACCCTGCCCATCGACCCACCTATGCTTCTTTAGAGGTTTTATATTGTGTTTATTTTATGTACAGTTGTGTATATTCCCGGTTGTGGATCGTCCTGAGGAAGGACCCGAAACGGGAAAGATCTCGGTACTTCATCCCGTCGACGACACACCTTCTCCACTTTGGAATCATTTTGTACTTGGGAACCTCTCTACGCCGCATTTGCCAGGCCGTTTGCAACGCTCACGAGCATCCTTGTTTACAGCAAACCGCGCTCCGGCCCCCACCTTTGGGAGGGCGGAGACACGTCCCGCCCGACGCGCCCGCTTGTTGCGCTCTTGCCCGGAGTTCCGGGTTGAAGGCTTTTCAGCCACAGGTCACACGGGGGGCTTTTTTACTTTTATTTTCATTGTGAGGACCTATTTAGTGTCCTGAAGCATCACTGACTATACTGCTGGGAAGTCCCAGTATTGCCTTTTTGTATTTTGTTATGATATACATGAGGGGATGCTTGCATGCAACGGCCGTTGATTTCCCTTAAAGTGAGAGGATTGCACCATATTATTTGTTGATGTTTATATACTTGTGTATCACAATGCTGATGTTTATAATACAATATTGATTTATGTTTGACTGCCCATCGCATTGCCTCTTTGTTCCTATATTTACTGATTGATAGGGGGTTCGACTGTATTGTACACATACTTAGCTAGTGTGGACTCTTAACCCAGTTGAAAGCAGATATTGTGGATTATCTGCATTGATATTCTGGGTTATATGGCTGTGTGGAAGGGCCCTTCATCTCCAGAGCAACAGAAAAGAAGCTCGCCCCATCTGGAGGACACCTTGAAATATTTAAACATAGCTATCATGTCTGCTTTTAACCTTTTCTTTTCCAAGGCCTCTTCAACACTGCCATATAAAATCCAGATTACCTGCTTTGAACTGGATTATATGGCAGTGTAAAGGGGCCCAAGATAAACATGCCCAGCTCTTTAAGCCACTCCTCATAAGCTTAGCTTCTGTTGATCTCTGAACTCCAAGTTATTCATTAGTGTGCTGTGGACATTTGTAAGCAGACTCTCTGTTTCTACAAGAAAATTGGGTTCTATAAATGTTTTAGAAACCCTCTAGGCTGTTTACACAAATAAGGCAACACTCCATATGGCGTTACATTTTTTTACTCCATTGCCACTGCATAAATGGGATGCAACAAATGATCTACTTTGTCAACACGTGGTGCAAATGCATCGTCTGTTCGTTTAACAAATACTTTCTGAGAATATACCATCTGGGATGGTAGGTCCTAGCTGTTAAGAGCCAAGTCATTTTACTAAATATTTAGCTCTTGGATAGGAACCCAGTTTATATACCCACCACTGGCTAAAGTACAATCTATGATGATGCAATGTCTTAACTTTCCTTTTATGGTACCTTGTTGTGAGTCTGAAATACCCTCTTCCAAGAGATATAACTCATACCAATTGTAATATTTTGGTGCCAGGGAAGACATCTCCTTTCACCCTTATTTTTATGAATGGTGACCAAATATGACACCAAATATCTGTTACATACTTCTCTCTCCCTAAACAAATTGCCATTAGTTTCAGCTGTGGTGTATTTGTCTAATATTACTACTCATCCTGTGATGTTTATGAAAGCATGGATATAAACAAAATTAATACTGTAATACAGCATAATGTAGTGATTTGGTTATTGGACTGGGGATCTGGAAGGCTCTATTTGTAGGATCCAATTAATATAGTCTACCTGATTATGATAAGATTCTTCATCCTTCAACCATCTTGCTGGATCAAAGCCAAAGTATATTATCTTTGAATGACTAGGAGAGGAAATACAAATCTACTTCATTATAGGAAATTGTTCATATGTGCTCAATCTGGAAGGAGGGTCAACTAGCAAATAGATTGTCAGGTAGCTGTTTGATATAATTTTTATTCAACCTTGGAATTTTAGAAGATCCTAATCTAATTCAGTCAGGGCCTCTCCAGTCAGGGCCTCTCCATTTGGCGAGCTGTCTGGATGCACCCTCAGATAACCCAGCTCAAAACAGATATTGTGGGATTTTTTGCCTTGATATTCTGGGTTATATGGCTATATAACCCAGGATATCATGGCAGAAAAACCCACAATATCTGTTTTGAGCTGGGTTATCTGAGGGTGCATCCCAGACAGCTTGCCAAATATGCAAGCACCTGGATTTTTACGTGGGATGCCCCCACATAAAAGCAAATGTATTTGGCACAAAGCAGGAAAAACCTGCTTTGTGCTGAATTAATTTGATACTAGGAAGACCTGGTTCGAATCCGGCATGGCCACTATCTGGACTTGCCCCTTCAGAAGTTCTGACACTTCCACGGAGCCATCCACAGAGCTATCTCATACCTAAGAGAGCTCCAACCCCCCAACCCCCTCCCCTCAAAAGGGATTAAAACAAAATAACTTACTCAGCCACCATTCCTCCTTCTCTGGGGCTCTCCCGGCATGTAGAAAATCGCTCCTGCCTCCCTTCTCCTGGCGCCTCATGTCTATGCACCAGGAGAGCTCCAGAGATGGGGAATGATGGCTGGGTACATCTCATTTTAACTCTGACTTGGCATCCCCTGGTTTAATGGTTTGACTCTTTCCTGAGTGCCATGGTGGAATGTTTTGAGTTATTGTTTCATTTGGTTGTAGGCCAACTCTAATTTCCCAACATTTGCTCAGAAAATACATCTAAATAATAAATAATTGTACTACCACACACTTCTGAATGAGGGAGATAATATTCCTTCCTCTTAGCTAAATGTATCTATCAAAGATGTTGTATTGGGGTACTCCATTTTCTCTATGTCATGATACAGTCCTTCCATCACTCAGAGTCCACGAATGACTTGTGGCATCTGTTTCTCTTTTCACTGCAATTTCCTTTAGCATAGTTTTGCACATTTCCATGTGCTCAGCAACTACTGTAGTTTTCAACCGTGAGCACAATTGTATATTCTGTCCCTTTTGTAAATCTGCACAGCAGGGTGTCATCATTTCAGATCATATAAGGTCAGTTATAATGGGTGCTTATGAAACATGACTGGTATGTTTAGGAAACATATGGCAGAGCAAGTCGTGCCATATCTAATTTCTGTTTAAAATTTTATATTTATTTATTTGAATTCTGCCTCTGAATCCCACAGGGCATTCTTGAGGCAGTCCACAATAATCAAGATGGGAACCATCCAACATCAGTTTATTAAAATAAGCAAAGCACGAATAAATAAGCAAGGCAACTCTTTTTTTTAACTGAAAAAATAAGGTTGAATCCAGACTTAGCTCAGCCAGTGGTGACTGGTGGCTTTGATGTCTTTTTTTTTAAAACAAATTTTTATTTTATTTTAACACACACACACAAAACATACCAAACACTCACAGAACATTTACAATTCCCACCACCAACATGAGGATTATTCCCTTTTATATACTCATTTCTTATGGAGACATTTTTTTTATATCTTTATCTTTATACCTTTCTGTAACGACTCCTCAATACTCGGTAGGGATCACACTCAGACGTCGTTCTGGTCCAACACGATTTTATTGAAGGTACACCACCTGTGAAGCTAAAGCGCCGGCCCGCCACCCAAACACACCTTATATACCCCGGTAGCCCCTCCCCTACCCAATGCAATGTCCAAGCCGGGTGTCATCATGCTCCGATGAATCAGCAATCCCAGTAGTCCATAGGGGCATGACCCCAGGGTCACATGAGTGACGTCACGAGTCCAAATGTCCAATGTCCATGCCAGGAGGAGTTACCTCACTTCCCCCTCTGGCACCTGGAAGTTACTCCACTCCCAGGCTGATTCAGCAATTCTAAGCACACATGGCCAAGGTCACTCCAGGAACTGGGCCAAAGGTCGCTGCAGCCTCATGACAGGTTGGGAACATGATCTCCCTCAAAGCTCAGGTTCCCCATACCTGACATAATGGTCTCCTCCACCTCGTCCTCCTCCCCCTGAGGGAAACAAAACATCATTCAATCCCGGGGAGGAAATGGGCTCACATATTTCTTCAAAAAACTGCAATGAAAAGTTGGGTGCACTTTCCCTAAACTCTTGGGCAACAGGAGGGTATATGACACCTTATTCACAACTCTGTCAACCTTAAAAGGCCCTATGAATTTTGGACTTAATTTTTTTGACTTGTACCCTAGCTTTAAATTCTCTGTGGACAGCCACACCAAATCCCCCTCTGCATACTCCCCTCCTTCTTGCCGCTTGTGATCTCCAAACAGCTTATAGGAGCGCTGTGCTTTTCTCAACGCCTCTGTAACTTCTTTCCACATTCCTTCAGCTCGCACTCTCCACTCCCCCTTGCTCTCTCCCCCTTCTATCTCCACCAGCTGAGGCAAGGGGCCACCTCTTGCCCATAAACAATCTCAAAGGGCGATTTCCCAGTAGAAGAATGGATGGAGCTGTTGTAAGCTACCTCAGCATAAGGAAGGAGATCGGACCAATTATTTTGTTCCTGATTACTGAAAATCCTTAAATAGGTCCCTAAAGATTTTTGCACTCTCTCCGCAGCCCCATTACAGCAGGGATGATAACCAGACGTCAGTTTCCTTTGAGCCCCTAGCTCCTCCAAAAACCTGCCCCAAAACCTAGCCGTAAACTGGACACCTCTA